>JASVEL010003836.1:0-137642 GCA_032618575.1 Nicotiana noctiflora
GTACGTCAATGAATTGAACTCAACATCGAACTAGGTGGGTCCAATTTAAGGCATAAGCTAATTTCTCTAATAGTGGACCTTTGAGATCCATCAAAATATTTGACATTGATAGCTCCGTCTTTGATCTCGTTCAATCTCTTACCCAATGTCCTGAGAGTTACGAATTGGCAAATGTTGAGTCTGGATCCCCCGTCGACCAGAATCCTTGTGATAAAGTGATCCTTGCATTGCGCAGTGGTGTGCAACACTTTATTGTGACCAAGCCTTTCTGGCGGTTGTTCATCTTTGTGGAAAGTGATCTTATGGCTTTCCAGTACATTCCCCACCAAGTTTGCCATTTCGCCTCCTATTATGTTGCTTGGAATATACAGTTCACTCAGTATTTTCATTAAGGTGTTTTTATGTGCCTCAGTGATTTGTAGAAAAGCCAGAATATAAATCTGTGTTGGCATCTTGTTCAGTTGCTCAGTGACTGCGTACTCTTTGGCACGTACGTTCGTCCAAAGGTCATCAGGTCCGGTTTCAATAGCTTGCCCGGAGACCTGCTTGCTGGACTCGGCTAAATGTTTCGGGCTGTACACCCTACCTGTCCTGGTCATGCCTTGTGAGGCAATTATTTTTCCGGTGTATGTCTTTCCCTTCCTTCTAGACGCAGCGGTGTAATCCCATGGTATAGCACTTGTCTTGGATGGGGTTATGTCTGTCATGGAGATTGGAATTGGTACCCTGTGTAACACAGTAACTTCAAAAGGCGCAGGCGCCTCTGGAACCCCGAACTCAACCTCAATTGGTTTTGGCACCTTTGCAGAAGGTGCTTCAAACTCGAGCAGCACAGACACATTTACCATATTGCCCTCAGAGAGCTAAACGTAAAAAACAATGGGATAGAGAGTAACTGCTGGCTTCTTAGGTTCGTCTCCTTCCACTATCAGACCGATTGACCCTTTGGGGTCCTAATCGTCTTCAATCTCGCTCATATGGATGCGTCCACCCTTGTGGTCAGGCAGAGGTTTTTTACGTATATTTGGAGTAGGCTCCTTTGCTATAATGATCTTGTTGTCAATTAGGTTCTGAATTTTGTCTTTCAAAAAATGACACTCGTCGATTGTATGGCCTTTCATCCTGGAATGGTATGCACGAGTCTTATTTTGGTTGATCTATTGGAAAGGGTTTTCTGGGGTTACAGCTGGGATATGGGTAATGTAACCTGCTACCATGAGCTTCTCATATAATTGGTCAATTGGTACGGCTATGGCGGTATATTTCTGGGAGGTTTTCGGTCGAAGTTTGGTCTAGGTTGAGGAAAGTTTTGGTGGGTAGGAGGTGATGGGTAGTGAGAAGGTTGGGAATTATGTGATTGGTACACAGGTGCAGATTTGGAATATCTTGGTAAAGTGGGTTGATATGTAGGCGTTGGAGGTGATTGGTAAGCAGATGGTGGAATTTGGTAAGTGGGTGATGGTGCTTGGTGGTTTAGGGTAGGTTGATATGTGAGTGGAGCAGAGGGATAGGTTTGGTACTTCATAGGGGAGTATTTCCTTTGTGCAGCTATTACAGAATTCACATCCTTTTTCTTTGACGAGCCACTAGACTGTAAGGCCTTAATGGTAGCTTACAATGCCTCGTGGTTAGTGACCATACATTTTTTTATGCCTTCTTCGATCCTTTCTCCCAACTTGATGATGTCAGAGAACTTTTGGCTTAGTATCAGCCCCTCAAAATACTGCAGATCTTGAGAACGGATGAAAAACCTATTCATTTGTTCTTCCTCCAAGGCCGGTATGACCTTAGCAGCTTCTGACCTCAAACGAGTAGCATACTCGCAAAAGTTCTCTATAGGCTTCTTTTTGAGATTCTGGATATAGAACACATCTGCTGCGTTCTCGTGTTGAACCTAAACCGATCCATAAATTCAGACGCCATGTTCACCTAACTAGTCCATTTCTTCACATCCTGGCTAATATACTAGGATAAAGCATCACCTTTCAAACTCCTCATGAATAGCTTCATGCGGATCTTTTCGTCCCTTCCAACTCCTACCAACTTGTCACAATACATTCTCAAGTGGACCCTTTGGTCACCTGTACCGTCGAACATCTCAAACTTGGGAGGTTTGTACCCCTTTGGGAGTTCGACATCTTGCTGAACACAAAGATCTTCATAGTTAAACCCTTCAACACCTTTGTTACCTTCGAAACCTTGGACCCGTCTAGTCAATTTCTTCATCTCAGCAGCCAAATTCTGAATGAAGGAGCTCTTGTCATCTGACTCGACTGCACTGGTGATTGTCTGACTGTAATGCGGCATGGTATCCACAACGATTGGAGTGTTATGGTCTTTTGGTGTTTTGTGGTTTAGGAATGTGGAGTGGAGTGTTTTGAGTGGATTTTATTGGAGGTTGTGGGATGTTTTGTGGTGGTGCGGGGTTCTGAGTGTTAATGTTGGTAGCAGCAAGAGTTATTGACAAGCTTGCTAGGTTTCTAACTTGGTCTAATTCTTCTCGGAATCTTAGTAAAGTTTGCTCCAGATGAGTAGCAGTCTCCTTGGTGATTGCGGTGTTCTAAGAAGTTTCCTCAAGTTCCTTCATAGCGCTTGTATCTCCCATTTTGCCTTTCTTCCTGTTTCTAGTAAGAGGAGGAGGAGGAGGAGTTGGAGGACCCTTGGATCTTGTTAAGTATGCTGATTGTGCCAGAATTCACGAACTAACCTGTAGGGAGGGGAATAAAAATAAAAGAAAAACAAAAAGGTAAAAATTTAGGGAGGATTCTGATAAATAATATTGCAATATTTAAATAGATTGTCTGGGAATATAAATCACATCCTAATTTTGAGTGCCTCGTTGTGCCCGAGGTAGGCCAAGCGACAAATTGTTTTTAGAAAAATTATAATGCTAAATGCCTCATTTTATTGATAAAATAAGACGAGTCTTGAAACAACTGAATGACAAAAGATGTCACTAGTGGCCAGTGGCCTTATTATATTAAGAGAGCATGAAATGAAAGATCCTAACTATTTGGTCCCAGAAGGACCTTCCCCAGATTTGGTACTCTTGCCTCCCTTGTACAGCTCCATCAACTCGCACGTCCCTAACAAGAGATAAGCTCGAGCTAGATGTTCGCCTACACTTCTTTCAGCATTCTGACAGTCTTCAATTCTTTTTAAGAACTTCCCTTCCAACTCCACTAGACCTCGCTCCAGATACCCCAAATGGCTATTGCCGTTGACAGCCATATCCTTCCACTTGTTGAAAAGTTTTTTGTGGGCTTACTGTATTTCCCGATGTTTATTCTAGCATTATTTCATCTTCTTGCGCAATTGATTGTATTTAACTTGCGCTTCAGTTTTCTCATCAATGGTCTTATGACCATGGATGAATTGTGGATGAACCAAACCAATGTGATCATCTTCCAACCAACCCGTGTAGTATGGCACACACCCGGCATGATACATGTAGGGTTCGATAGACTCCCTACCTAGACTAGCTTGCAATGTCACATATGCTGAGCGTGACACGTGTGCGGGCTATCATTATCTTAAAAGTCAGCCCTGAAATGACTCATTTTCTATATCCTAGGTATGATTTGTTTTCTTCCATCTTTTATCATGACCCGGAGTGGGACATAAGGATAAGTTCCCCTTAGACCAATGAGTGTGTGGAATGGTGCGTCTCGCGAATAGATTATAAACTCCTCTGCTGGGGACCACTCGAACATCCACTGAATTTGCTCTTCTTTTAGATTCTCGAACAACTCTACCCATCCACTGGCGTCCTCTAGCTGAGCGAACCTGTTGGTCATGAAGTTCATTCGATTTGGATGATGAAAAGTGATATGGTCATCCCAATCCCTATGGATAATTTCCTGTCTGTAGTTGCCTTTCTTGAGGTGTTCTTCATAGGGAAAATTATCTTGCCCAAGAAGCAAAACATGAACACAAACACCCTTCTATGTATATATTCCAAAGACGTGAGAGCGAATTCATCCATGTAGGTATGATAGGACTTTTTATGGCCATATCTCTCGTACAAAAAGTTGAATGGTATGTAGGAGTCGTTCAAGCAAAAAATATCTGGATTTTTCTTGAGTCCCATCATCTTAAGAAAGCCTCTACCTTTGCGGCTCTCCAGCATAAGCTAACCCGGAGTCTCCTAAGGGATACCAACTAGGCCCCTTATCTTCTCTAGTAAAGGGGTCACTTCCAAATCCCCGAAGCGGAACACTAATCGATCACCATCCCAAAATAAAGTGGCAGCCTCAATGATCTTGTTGTTGGGTCGGATTTCCAGAAGTGAGGGCAAGTTCCTATGTATTTGTGGACGAGGATTTGATCACTACCATGAAGATCTTCCCACTAGCTTAAGCAACTTTGGTTGAATGTTGGATACCATACCGAATCTGGGGACCTCGTGCCTCATTTCTGCAAAACAAAAGGGTTAGACCCTACCCCCGTCAGAATCGACTTATTTAAATCAATAATTAGCATGACAAAGCACTTATGTTCTCCAAATAAAAGCACATCACATGAAGGTATTCATTTAGGTCTCAAGGAAACCCGATGGACTTTGGTTTAGGCTATCTTAAGGAGTCATGATGCGGATAACATAACTGACTGGACTAGGTTTGACCATGATGCATGAAAAATTTAAAGGAATAAGGTTTCTACTTTTGAAGTGATAGACAAGGTACCCTTGAGTAGACAACACAAGAGGGAAAGGCGCGAAACCGTCGACTACACCATTGATCCAGTGGTTTTACCACAAACATGCCATTGCCACATTTAGGGGATTTATAATATCGGAAGGGCGCAACCACTCATTATAAGCATTGCTATATGATTTGATTTGGCACGAGTGGAATATGATGTTGAGGAATCCAGTTACAATAATGAAGCAAATTGCATAAATTTTCATATTCATAAAGATTACAATAAATACTCAAAAACTACATCGGAATTTAAATCATAAAGCAGTAAAAGAAGAAATTTAAGGGAAAGAAAAACATGAAAAGCCAAGTTAGTAATCGTGATAAAATAATCAAGAACGGTAAATAAATGCGATTAAATAAGAAATAAAGTCACAAAAGCAAGTAATGGTAAAAGCGTAATAGAAGTCCACAGCAGAATCGCCATGCTGTCGACGCCTCCTTTTTCACCCTAAGGCGAAATTGAGTTTACGACATTATGGACAAAACAACTCTCATTCCCCTTTGAGGAACCGGGTTATGGAATTTGAAGAGTTTCCACCTAATAATTATAGTGCATTATGACACTATTAGAGAAAAAAAGAACGATTTGAAGGAAAACCAGAGTTCGGGTAAGGGCTTGAGATTATCTCAAGGGGAAAGTGTTATGCACCCCTGAAGATCCACTAGTGTGGTTCCCGGCCTTGCTTAGTTGTGACTTTAAGAAGAGTAGGAGTATACAGACAAGGTTTGCACATAGGGAATACATAAAAGTTGAATGTTTCGCAAGAAAAAAGAGAAAAGACATAAGTGGCTTTGGAAAAATATAAATTTAAGAAAACGTCATATCATATAAATAAAGGGAAAGGGTCCTAGGTTTAAATATAATATGGATCATGTCGGTGCAATATCTAGCAGTCATTCTCACATGAGATACTAGCGCACCATTATCATCATCTCCATATTCTACCCTTCCCACCCGTTAAGGTATTTAGGTGAAATTGGTTTCGTTTATTTATTGCATGCTAGTACCCGTCCCAACCTATCAGTCCCGAGGTATTTGGATTTCTAATCCTAAAGGGAAGAAAAGGCTGGGTGCATATATGGAATTTCAAAGGACAAAATACTAAGGCGTCAATCAAAACAAATAACAAGTAAGGGTGTTGAAAAAAAACATGCAAGGCTCATATAAAACCCCGTAAGTCAGATAACACTTAGTTTAGCATGTCTTACACATATTGGTTTGGTCTTAAAAATTAAAACATAAATGGCAGATGGACCAGTTTAACACATAAAATTTGACAAAAGGTATGCATTAGGCAACTCGGATCCAATTGTTAGGAATTAGAGCATCTTAACGAACTATTGATTAAAGGCCTGATGTAGAGAAGTTTTGAAAAGCAAAAGCCTGGAAATTGTAGAATTTCAGAAAGGTTTCGAGAATCGACAGAACCTATTAATGAAATGTACAGTGGAGTTTTCAAAAGTAAAGTGCTATAAAAGGAAGAAGGAGTTTTAAAAATGTTTGAAAGTAACTTCATGAATAAAAGTTCAAACAAAGCTTTCAAAAAATGATTTTAGTGACAGAAATGCATGTTTAGAATGTTGCAGATAGGTTTGGACAAATTTTGTTGAAAACGTTTAAAATAATTGTCAGATTACTACTTATGTAACTTTAGGTGAACTCGAGATCCTATGGGCAGGATATCTACTTTGCTTTTATGGACTCATTACTATGTTTAAGCGTTTAATGAAGGCGAGTATTGGATTACCCAACTGTTTGCCTATCTTTTATGCATTTCTAAAGACATGATTTCTATATGCTTGAATAAAAAAAGAATGCAAAGCCTATAGACATGATCTTTAGATGACATAAAGTATTAAACCTGTAGGCATGACATCTAAGTGGTTGAGTTCAAACATTAAAACCCTATAGGCATGATATCTAAATGATCGAATGGCAACATGAATCCTATGAGCATGATATCTAAGTAACTAAACAACAATATAGATCCTATAGGCATGGTATCTACCTTTTAACATATGAAAGAAAGTATAAACCCCTCCCATACCCTTTACTAATATACCCCGGAGTTCTTTTACAAAATTATTACAAAACCAGAAAAATAAAGTAAAAAAAACACATCACGGCCCTAAGCTAGATCCAAACTGCCTAATGCAATCTCCATATCTAATAACGTGGGTTTCACCAAATCCGGATTCCACATTTCCAAAGCCTTCTCATTATCCAGGGTGTTTCAAAGTTCCAAGGAATCTCAAGGATCCCCGGCATTGCTTACACCCAAGATACCAATAGAATTAGGGATAGTGAAGTATGGAATAGCCATCCCTCAAGCATCCGAGTTCAGTGGGAGTGCAAGGGTCCCGAAACATCGCTTACGAGAGGGGGGAAGAACTTAATACTAGGAGTAAGTGAAATGTGAAAAAGGAATTGGGGAACCATGGTAGATTGAATTGCTTAACTCACATTGAATTAGTAAGTAAAATGCTAAAAGAATTAACTTTATTTCTTAAATTGCAAAAAGGGGAATTGGTTTATTTGAACAAATGTTTCCTGATAAGTTCTAATTTGACTGATTGAGCATGTTCTTTTTGTGTACCTGTGTCGCACGAACGATTCGCGAGCAGGGTGATTGTATATCTTATGTGTACCTACGTCGCATAGATGATTCGCGAGCTGGGTGACTATTTATCTTATGTTGACCGCGTCGCATGGATGATTTGAGAGCGGGGTTATAGATGCATCTATGGTTCATGTCGTTCGACCCTAAGCAGTGCACAATTTATATTTTTATTGGATCGGGTCATCGCCCCGGTGTTATTTGCGCATGTTATTTGTCGCTTCAGAAATTTTAAATACGAAATTGCCCCTCATGGCTTGAGGTAAATTGATAAGATAATAAAGTGTAAGCTTGAAAATCCTTGATTTCTTGTTAAAGGTGTTTACTTGTTTTTCTGCCTTGCGAGATAGAATTGCTATAAAATCCATGTTTTCCCCACATTTTTATGTCATTGGACCTCTAGTAAGTGTCGAAGTAGACCATCTCGTCTCTACCACTTCAGGATTAGGTGGGATACTCACTGAGTACACGTTGATTACATACTCATACTACACTTCTGTGCATTTTTGTTGCACATGTACATATACATTTCTAACAGCCTACTGGCATAGAAGCATGGATAACTCTAGGACTACGTGAGCTGCAACTTGCAAGATGACCCGCAGCTAGTATCGTTCCTTTCTGTACTTTAGATTATTTATTTCCTGTCCACTGTATTACGGACAGATGTTGCATTTTATTTCACTTATCAGTAGTCGCTCATGCACTTGTGACACCGAGTACTAGGATGGTTTTGTTTTTTGAAAGATTTGATTTAATTGTTATTGTTGATTGGAATTGAAGTAGAAAACCACTTATTTGTAAAAATGGAAGGAAATTTTGGAATTTGATGTATTTTAAAAGAGGATTTAAAATTGGTAATTTATTTGGCTTGCCGGACAGCAGTGTCTGGCGCCATCACAACCCTTAGTGGATTTTGGGTCGTGACAATATGGTATCAAAGCACTAGGTTCCCATCGATCTCACGAGTCATGAGCAAGTCTAGTAGAGTCTCGCGGATCGGCACAGAGATGTCTGTACATATCCTCGGGAGGCTGCAGGACTGTTAGAATTACTTCACTTCTTGATTTCCTTATCGTGCGGTTCGATTCCTTTAAGGCTTATGCCTTTGATTCCTTTCCACTCAATCATATGCGATGCAAGCGCTTGTTATAAATTGAGACTTGAAGGAATGTAATCTCACTACAAGTGTGGTGCAGGATGATTTACCCGGTGTAGTTAATTGGATTATTATAGTCACACCACAGAGGGATATTCTATTGTTTTGGCCCCGTAACAGAACATCTAAGAGCCTTGAGGCTAGGCACAGGTTTCCATAATTCTCATGAGCGATTATTTCCGCAATGTTGTTGTAATGGTGGGATGTTGCACATTTGTTGGGGCACTAAATGAATTGAAGGGAGGTTACTCAGTGTGTAATCAAAGGAATTCAGTATTTTGTCCCTGGCAGGGGAACGTCAAGCGAAATAAGGATGGTCGGATGTTGACTAGTGGAGGTAATGAAACATGGTAACTGCAAACGTGAAGGAGTTCTCTTCTATATTGGGGTGCGGTTGTCCTAATTAGACGTATTAAGTTTGTTAATGTTATAATCTGGTGTGATTCACCTTATGGCAGGATATTGTGAAATACTAGTAAAGATGCGACCATCATATATCGTGGGATACAGTGGTATAGGTTTAATCAATGTTTCAAATATTTATGGTTCGATAAATATGACCTTCAAAAAGGATTTAAGCCAGTAGAGATTTGTGGGCTCAAGTTCTATAAAGATGAATTTTATTAAGGTAACAACTGAGCAACAAGAGATGAAAAAGACATGTGGAAAGTGTCAAATGGAGTATGAAACTTCTAAAGGGTCAGGTTGAAGAAACACAGGTCGATCATTTAAGTGAAGAAGTGAGTTTTCCCAAAGTGGGAGAGGAGCGGAGTTGCATAGGGGCTTGATAATGAGAAAACTATGCACCTTAAGGGAGTCTGGAGTGGCTTGAGAATATCGATGCTTGGTTATTGGCACTTCCGGACCTAATTTGAAGTGGGAATTTTAGCGATAGGCAATGGAGGTCAGTAGATTAATTCGAAGCATAGTGTTTTATACGGTAGGATATTTTATATTACGGAAAGGGGTTGCTTGAGGTGAAGAAAGACGTAGCATGATTTTGATGTGAAAGGATGTTGTTGCACATTTAATGATGTCCACAATGGGTAAATAGTAATGACCCGGCCCGTCGTTATGGGAATTACCACCCCGTTACCTCGCATTCACATATCTTATGATTTTATATCAGTATTAGAGTATATCGGGTGAGTTAGGAGTGATGCGGGTTGAAAATGAAGCAAATAGCATGTTTGAAGAAAGCTTGAATATGGGAAGTCAACCAAGAGTTGACTATTGAGTTAGAATGCTCGGAACCGGATTTCGATGATTCGACTAGTTTCGAGGGATCATTTATGACTTAGGAGAGCAATCAGAATTGAATTCGGAGGTCCGGCGTAGTTTTAGGCTTGAATTGGCGAAGGTTGATTTTTGGCGAAAACCGGATGGTAGGTGAAATTTTGATCCGGGGGTCCGAATGGAATTCCGGCAATTTCTGTAGCTTCGTTATGTGATTTTGGATGTGGCTGCAAATTTTCAGGTCATTTGGACATCGGTTGATCGGGTTTTGGATTGAATGTTAGTTTTGAAAATTTTGAAGAAACTTAGGCTTGAATTCGTGTGTAAATGGTGATTTTGATGTTTAGGATGGTGTTTTTGTGATTGGAACAAGTCCGTATCATGTTTTGGAGTATGTTGGTAGTTTTCGTTGGGGTCCCGGGGGCCTCGGGATGATTACGGACCATCAACCGGGCATATTGGACTTGGAAAAATTTGCAGAAAACTGCAGGTTTCTGTCCAGTCAAATAGACCTTCGCGTTCGCGTGACATGGGTCGCGTTCGCGAAGGCCAGGTGGGCTAAAGAATCGTGTTCGCAACAAGGACATCGCGTTCGCGTAGGTCAGATGGAGTGAATCTTCGCGTTCGCGTGACTGGGAGTCGCGAACGCGTAGAAGGAAAATAGGCGGCTGGGAATTTTGTTCATCAAGAACGCATGGTGGAGTTCGTGTTCGCGTAGGGTGAGTCAGAGTCGAGCATTGCGAACGCGTGGGAGTCATCGCGTTCGCGAAGAGTAAAAGGGAGCTGTTCATCACGAACGCGTGGAAGCTCACGCGAATGCGTAGGTATAAATGTTCTGGCAGTGAATTAAATTGCAGAACAGAGAGCTCGCGGGTTTACACCCCCAAAACACAATTTTGAGCCCTAGAGAGAAGAAAACTCGAGGAAAACACTGAGAAGTCATCGGGTATTCATCGGAGGTAAGATTCTTGACTCAAAAACACAATTTTATGGTAGAATTAACATCAATCTTCTTGAATTTGGGTAGAATTTTGAAGAAATGTGGCCTAGGTATTGAAAACGGGATTTTGAGTTTTGGAAGGATATTTGAACTCCGATTTCGATAAATTTTATATGCACGGACTCGTGGCGAGACGAGGATCACGTTGGTACTAATTTCTGAATTTTACGAGCAGTGGGCCCGGGGTCAGGTTTTACCAACTTAGTGTATTTATGCGAATTTCATGTAAAATGGGTTATGATTCTTTGACCCGTATTTGATATAATTATTGTGGTTTGACTAGATTCTACGCAAGAGGGAGCGAATTTCAAAGGAAAAGGCATCGCGGACGAATCTACGATCGGCTAGAGGTGAGTAGTTTGTGTATATGGTAGCCTGAGGGTTCGAAACCCCGGCTTAGCACATTGTGATGCTAGTAGGGCATGGCTCGCACCCCGTGGCAGGTGCGGGATTGATTGTGACTGGGGATTGAGACTTTGTCCATCCCGGATATAAATTATATGCTATTAGTGATGGAAATACACTGTATTTGATATATTTGTGGGCGGTAAGCCTTGTTTGGGGCCTTGTGCCGACCTGTAGCATCCTTAGAGGACAATATTTATGTGATAGCTATATTTGCTTAAATCACTGATCTCAGTCCTGGAAATTGAAATCACACTTTTGAAATGCTAAGTCACCGGCTTTTGCAAATTTAATAAAGTTAAATTATTTTTCATAAATTATGAACTGGAAACTGGAATTAAGAAAAATGAATTATTTTGTGACTTATTTGCTTATTGTGGACTGAGCATGGGATCGGGCTGCACGCCGTATTATGATATGAGGATCGGGCTGCACGTCGCAGCGGTATTTGCGCTTGGGCTGTAGGAGCCCCTCTGGAGTCTGTACACACCCTCAGTGAGCGCCGTCGACGTTAAATGGATCGAGCTACACGCCATAGCGGTTATGTGCATTGCATTGCATCTTTATTTGTTGAATTACTCTGTGGTAGCTGTATTGTACTGTTGATGCTAGTTCGTAGGAGATTCGAACTGTAGTGTAGCTTCATATTGTGGTATTTTGTGGATGTCCTACTTTCAGCTGCTTTTATATATTTATTACTCACTGAGTACTTAGTACTCACCCCTACTCCCTGCACCTTTTGTATACAGACTGAGGTATTCAGGAGTAGTAGACAGGCATTTCTAGCGGTTTTAGAGTCATACCGAGTTGCTAAGGTAGCTGCCGACGTTCGCAGAAACTAGCTAGTCCTCCTCTTTTCAGTTGCTATCTTATATTCAGACTTGAGTATTTCTAAATAGTATTCTCTATTTTCTGTTGGGTTTGTTAGAGGCTCTAGACTTGTGACTCCAGATCTTTGGGAGTGTCAGTTATTTTCGCACTTCTCCGTATTTTGTTCATTATTATTATTATATTAGTTCTTAAACTCATATATTCTTCTTGGGATGTCCATTTGGGACTGATATTTGATGTGTTAAGTAATTGTTGGTCTGGCTGGCCTAGCTTAATTGTTGGGCGCCTTCACGATCGGATTTGGGTCGTGACAAGTTGGTATCAGAGCCTAGGTTACTAGGACTCGCGAGTCATGAGCCAGTTTAGTAGGCTTTCGCGGATCGGTACGTAGACGTCCGTATCTATCCTCAGAGGGCTACAGAAACTTTAGGAAAAACCTCATTTTCTTGGATTCATATCGTGCAATTTGTGTTATCATGAAATTAAATTTTTCCATATTGTATTCTCTCGCAGATGGCAAGGACACGTGCTAACGGACGTGGCGGACGACCACCATTGGCACCCAGAGGCCGTGGTCGTGGTAGAGGTAAGGCAGCAGTACCAGCACCTGCTGACCCACCAGCTGACCAGGCTCAGGGTCAGATTCCTGCACCAGTGGCCCAGGCTCAAGACCAGATTTCAGCGGCAGACGCTCTGGCAACTCAGGTTCAGGCACCGGTAGTGCCCAATGTGATACCGGGTCTTCAGGAGACCTTGGCCCAGATCTTATCAGTATGCACAGGATTGGCTCAGGTCATTGCAGCCTCTAATGCAACGTCTTCTTCACAGGCAGGGGGAGGGAATCAGACCCCCGTGGCTCACACACCCGAGCCAGTCCAGCCAATTGCGCCCGTTGCACCAGCTCCTTCTTATATGGTTCCAGCTATGCCCGACGATGAGCAGCGTCGTTTGGCGAGATTTGAGAGGCTACAGCCTCCGACATTCAGTGGTGCTGAGGGCGAGGACGCCCAGGGTTTTCTTGACAGATGTCAGCGCATGCTTCGCACCGCGGGTATTCTAGAGTCCAGCGGTGTTTCATTCACCACTTTTTAGTTCACAGGTGCAGCATTTCGGTGGTGGGAGGATTTCGAGAGGCGTAGGCCCGCTGGGGCAGTGCCCCTCACTTGGCAACAGTTCTCCATGGTATTTTTGGAGAAGTACGTGCCTCAGTCTCAGAGAGAGAGGAGCTGCGACGTCAGTTCGAATGGTTGAAGCAGGGAGATATGACGGTTACTCAGTATGAGATGAAATTCACACAGCTGGCCCGTCATGCCACGTGGATGGTTCCTACGGACAAAGAGAGGATTCGGAGATTTATCGATGGCCTTATTTATCCCATCCGCATATTGATAACTAGGGAGAGAGCTTCGACAGTTACATTTGAGGAGGTGGTTGATGCTGCCCGTCACATTGAGACAGATCGCCATAGAGAGCAGGAGGAGAGAGAGGCTAAGAGGCCTCGTGGTACTGGCAGATACAATGGTGCTCCTTCTAGGGGCTAACCTCGGCATAGCAGGGGTCGCTCTTTCAGGTCTCATCAGTATGGACGAGCAGAGTCCAGTGGGGTTTCATCAGATCGTGGCCATCATGGCCATCAGTGTTATCAGGGTCAGCAGAGCCGTCAGCAGAGTCAGCCTACACTGAGTGCTCTTCCAGCTCAGAGCTCTGCTCCTGCTTCCTCAGCACAGGGTTCATCTGTAGCGAGGGGTCCTCAGCAGCCCCTTCTTCCATCTTCAGGCCGTTGTTTTGAGTGCGGTGATTTGGGCCATATCAGGAGAGAGTGTCCTCAGTGGCTTTGTAAGCGGTCTCAGCAGAGGGATCAGCCCTCGTCTTCTACTCCTATTTTTTCAGCGCCAGCACAGTCGGCTAGAACTGGTGGCCAGGTATCCAGAGGCCGCCCTAGAGGCGAGGATCATACTGGTGGAGGCCAAGCTCGTTTCTATGCTCTTCCGAATAGGAAGGATGCTAGTGCTTTAGATACGGTCATTTCAGGTATTATCTTAGTCTGCCACAGGGATGCTTCTGTCTTATTTGATCCCGGATCCACCGATTCTTATGTCTCTACTTATTTTGCACATCATTTGGGTATGACCCGTGGTATTCTTTCTTTGCCCGTACATGTGTCTACCCCAGTGGGGGATACTGTTGTTGTGGATCAGGTATATCGATCCTGTATTATTACTATTGGGGGTCTAGAGACCCGAGTTGATCTATTACTACTGGGCATGGTAGATTTCGATGTAATTCTAGGCATGGATTGGCTATCTCCTTACCATGCGATTCTCGACTGTCATGCCAAGACAGTCACACTAGCTATTCCAGGTAACCCAAGGATCGAGTGGCGTGGCTTGACCGATTATGTGTCCGACAGGGTGATTTCTTATATAAAGGCCCAACGAATGATTGGCAAGGGATGTTTATCTTATTTGGCCTTCATTAGAAATGTTAAGGCTGAGACACCCAGTCTTGATTCGGTCCCCATTTTCCGGATGTATTTCCAGTAGACCTACCAGGCATGCCGCCTGACAGATATCTTGACTTTGCTATTGACTTCGTGCCGGGCACTCAGCCCATTTCTATTCCTCCCTATCGCATGGCACCAGCGGAGTTAAAAGAATTAAAGGAACAACTTCAGGAACTCTTAGATAAGGGTTTCATTTGTCCGAGTGTGTCACCCTGGGGTGCACCGGGGTTGTTCGTGAAGAAGAAAGATGGCACAATGAGAATGTGCATTGATTACAGGCAGCTGAACAAGGTAACAATGACGAATAAGTACTCATTGCCTTATATTGAGGACCTATTTGATCAGCTCCAGGGAGCTAGTGTATTTTCTAAGATTGATCTTCGATCGGGCTATCATCAGTTGAAGATCAGGGACTCATATATTATGAAGACAGCGTTCAGGACGCGATATGGGCACTACGAGTTCCTGGTGATGTCTTTCGGGTCTGACTAATGCCCCAGCTGCATTCATGCACTTGATGAATAGCGTATTTCGGCCGTACCTTGATGCTTTTGTGATTGTGTTTATTGATGATATTCTGGTGTATTCACGCATCCAGGAGGAGCATGCACAGCACCTGAGGGTGGTACTGCAGAGATTGAGAGAAGAGAAGTTTTATGCAAAATTCACTAAGTATGAGTTCTGGCTTGACACTATGACTTTTCTAGGACATGTAGTGTCCAGTGATGGTATACGGGTTGATCCACAGAAGGTCGAGGCTGTGCAGAATTGGCCCGGACCTTCCTCAGCTACAGAGATTCGGAGTTTTCTCGGCTTGGCAGGCTATTATCGCCGGTTTGTTCAGGGTTTCTCATTTATTGCTTCACCATTGACTAAGTTGACACAGAAGAATGCTCCATTTGTGTGGTCTGATGAATGTGAGGAGAGCTTCCAGAAGCTCAAGGAGGCTTCTACCACCGCTCCAGTACTTGTGTTACCATCAGCCTCAGGGTCATATACGGTGTATTGTGATGTTTCTAGAGTTGGACTTGATTGTGTGTTGATGCAGGAGGGTAGAGTTATTGCATATGCGTCTCTTCAGCTAAAGCCCCACGAGAAGAACTACCCTGTTCATGATTTGGAGTTAGCTGCCATTGTTCATGCCTTGAAGATTTGGAGGCATAACCTATATGGTGTATCTTGTGATGTATATACAGACCATCGCAGCCTTCAGCATTTGTTTAAGCAGAAAGATCTAAATTTGAGGCTGCGGAGATGGCTTGAATTGCTTAAAGACTATGATATTACTCTCTTGTACCATCCCGGGAAAGCCAATGTAGTGGCTGATGCTTTCAGCCGGAAGGCTATTAGTATGGGCAGTTTGGCGTATATTCCAGTTGGGGAGAGACCTCTTGCAGTTGATGTTCAGGCGTTAGCTAATCAGATGGTGAGACTGGATATTTCTTAGCCCAGTCGGGTGATGGCTTGTGTAATGGCTCGTTCTTCGTTATATGATCGTATCCGAGAGCACCAATATGATGATCCACACTTACTTGTCCTTAAGGACAGAGTTCAGCATGATGATGTCAGAGATGTCACTATTGATAGTGATGGAGTATTGCGGATGCAGGTCCGGATATGCGTGCCCAATGTTGACGGCCTTCGTAAGTTGATATTGGAGGAGGCCCACAGCTCGCGGTATTCGATTCATCCAGGAGCCGCGAAGATGTATCAGGATTTGAAGCAGCATTACTGGTGGAGAAAGATGAAGAAAGATATTGTGAGCCATGTGGCTCGATGTCTAAACTGTCAGTAGGTCAAGTATGAGCATCAGAGACCTGGTGGTGTATTCCAGCCTATTGATATTCCTGAGTGGAAGTGGAAAAGGATTACTATGGACTTTGTTAGTGGACTACCTCGGATAGCAAGGAAGTTCGATTCAGTTTGGGTGGTGGTGGATAGGTTGACCAAGTCAGCTCACTTCATCCCAGTGTGTACTACATACTCCTCAGAGCGGTTAGCAGAGATTTTCATCCGAGAGATTGTGCGGTTGCATGGGGTCCTAGTTTCTATTATATTAGATAGAGGTACTCAGTTACTTATCAGTTCTGGAGGACTTTTCGGCGAGAGTTGGGTTCACAGGTAGAGTTGTGCACGACGTTTCATCCTCAGACGGACGGGCAGTCCGAGCGTACCATTCAGATATTGGAGGACATGTTGCGTGCTTGTGTCATTGATTTTGGTGGTTCATGGGCTGATTACTTGCCTCTTGCGGAGTTTGCTTATAATAATAGCTATCGGTCCAGCATTCAGATGGCACCGTATGAAGCTTTATATGGGAGGCGGTGTAGGTCTCCAGTCGGTTGGTTTGAGCCTGGCAAGGCTAGGTTGTTGGGGACAGAGTTAGTCCAAGATTCCTTAGACAAGGTGAAGGTGATTCAGGAGAGACTTCGCATAGCTCAGTCGCGTCAGAAGGGTTATGCAGACCAAAAGGTCTAAGATGTGTCCTATTCAGTGGGTGAGAAGGTGTTGCTGAAGGTTTCGCCTATGAAGGGCGCTATGAGGTTTGGAAAGAAAGGAATGTTGAGCCCAAGGTTCATTGGACCTTTTAAGGTGCTTAGGAAAGTTGGGAGGTGGCCTATATGCTTGCTTTGCCACCCAGTTTGTCGGGAGTTCACCCGGTGTTCCGTGTATCCATGCTCCGGAAGTATGTCGGAGACCCATCTCATGTGTTAGACTTCAGCACGATACAGCTAGATGAAGACTTGACTTATGATGTAGAGCCTGTAGCCATTTTGGTTCGACAGGTTCATAAGCTGAGATCTAAGGACATAGCTTCAGTGAAAGTGCAGTGAAGAGGTCGTCCCGTGGAGGAAGCAACTTGGGAGACCGAGCAGGAGATGCGGAGCAGATATCCTCACTTGTTTGATGCTCCAGGTATGTTTCTTAACCCGCTCGCGGACGAGCGTTTGTTTAAGTTGGGGAGAATGTAACGACCCGGCCCGTCATTACGGGAATTACCACCCCGTTACCTTGCATTCACATATCTTATGCTTTTATATCAGTATTAGAGTATATCGGGTGAGTTAGGAGTGATGCGGGTTGAAAATGAAGCAAATAGCATGTTTGAAGAAAGCTTGAATATGGGAAGTCAACCAAGTGTTGACTATTGAGTTAGAATGCTTGGAACCAGATTTCGATGATTCGACTAGTTTCGGGGGATCATTTATGACTTAGGAGAGCAATCGGAATTGAATTTGGAGGTCCGTAGCTCAATTAGGCTTGAAATGCCGAAGGTTGAAATTTTGGCGAATCCGAACGATAGGTGAGATTTTGATCCGGGGGTCGGAATGGAATTCCGACAATTTCTGTAGCTTCGTTATGTGATTTTGGATATGTCCGCAAATTTTCAGGTCATTCGGACATCGTTTGATCGGGTTTTGGATTGAATGTTAGTTTTGGAAATTTTGAAGAAACTTAGCCTTGAATTCGTGTGTAAATGGTGATTTTGATGTTTATGATGGTGTTTTTGTGATTGGAACAAGTCCGTATCATGTTTTGGAGTATGTTGGTTGTTTTCGTTGGGGTCCCGGGGGCCTCGGGATGATTACGGACCATCAACCGGGCATATTGGACTTGGCAAAATCTGCAGAAAACTGCAGGTTTTTGTCCAGTCAAATAGACCTTCGCGTTCGCGTGACATGGGTCCCGTTCGCGAAGGCCAGGTGGGCTAAAGAATCACGTTTGCGACAAGGACATCGCGTTCGCGTAGGTCAGATGGAGTGAATCTTCGCGTTCGCGTGACTGGGAGTTGCGAACGCGAAGAGGGAAAATAGGCGGCTGGGAATTTTGTTCATCGCGAACGCGTGGTGGAGTTCACATTCGCATAGGGTGAGTCAGAGTCGAGCATCGCGAACGCGTGGGAGTCATCGCGTTCGCGAAGAGTAAAAGGGAGCTGTTCATCGCGAACGCGTGGAAGCTCACGCGAACGCGTAGGTATAAATATTCCGGCAGTGAATTAAATTGCAGAACAGAGAGCTCGCGGGTTTACACCCCCAAAACACAATTTTGAGCCCTAGAGAGAAGAAAACTCGGGGAAAACACTGAGAAGTCATCGGGTATTCATCGGAGGTAAGATTCTTGACTCAAAAACACAATTTTATGGTAGAATTGACATCAATCTTCTTGAATTTGGGTAGAATTTGAAGAAATGTGGCCTAGGTATTGAAAACGGGATTTTGAGTTTTGGAAGGTCATTTGAACTCCGATTTCGATAAATTTTATATGCACGGACTCGTCCCGAGACGAGGATCGCGTTGGTACTAATTTTGGAATTTTACGAGCAGTGGGCCCGGGGTCGGGTTTTACCAACTTAGTGATCTGTTCTTTGAGTTCGTTGGTATCATGCAGTTTGTATTGCCACTGTTACAAGAAGGTTTATTTCATTTCATCCAGGGAAGATTTAGTCCATTACCTTGGCAACGTGTGAGGGGGTTAAAATTCATTAAGAACACACAAGCAAATTTTGGACTCAGAATATTTCTTATTCTTTACTATTTTCCTGTTTTTATTATTCTAATAGTTTTTTGATTTTGTGTTTTAACACAGTAGAAGTGTACAAGCTTAAGGAATTTTAATAATGCTTCTATGTTAAAATATATATTATAAATTATTATCTATATTTTGTATACTGGTTTGGAGATTAAAGCCTTCGTGCTTTGTATTCCAATAATTGTTCTATCCGGTTTAAAGTATATCAAAACTTTACCGGAATAATAAACGTACGAGTTTGAAGTATATAAAAACTTCACCGGTGTTACATGTTGTCTATTTGTTTTGGTATTCAGTTTGAAAATATCAAAACTTCACTAATTTAACAAAGTTTTGTTTCCAACTCTACAGAAAAAATGATGACTGAAAACCAAACTATGGAAATGTTGCGGGAACGGGTGCTACTGTTACGAATGTTGCGGGAATGGGTGCTACTGTTACGAATTTTGCTACCTCGTCAAACCGTTAAACTCCTTTCTCATGCTATGGCACCAGCAGAAAAACCGGGAAAGTGTTTTCTGTATCAACTTCAAACATTGGCATATGAAGATGTTCTTCTATCTTACTACGCTGAGTTTGCAGCGATTCATCAAGGAGGATCCTCCAGTCCTGGCCGAAAATACTCCAGATGACAAATGATTTGTTGTAACTGAAGCATGGAAATATTTTGATTTCTTATGCAAAAAACTATGTTTTGAATTGTTTGGAAGATAGCTTATACAATGTCTATAGTGTCATGGATACTTCAAAAGCGTTGTGGAATGCGCTTGAGAAAAAGTACAAGGCTGGGGATGCCAGACTTAAGAAGTTCGTGGCTGCGAGATTTTTGGATTTCATGATTATTGACACTAGGTCAGTCATAACTCAAGTTCAAGAATTACAAGTCATTATGCATGACCTCCGTGTTGAAGGTATGACCCGAACCAATAAATTTATTAATAAGAAATTTCTTGTTATTAATTATGAATTTATTATTGAAGGTATGTTCATAAATGAGGCCTTTCAAGTTGTCGCTTTCATTGAGAAGTTACCTCCGTTGTGCAAGAACTTTAAAAACTATCTAAAAACAAGTGGAAGGAGATGACACTTGAAGACTTGATTGTGCATTTAAGGATAGAAGAAGACAACAAAAATGCTGAAAAGAAGTCACGTGGAAACTCGACAATAATAAGGGCTAACATATTGTTGAGGAGGCACCACAAAACAAGAAAAGAAATAAGGCTTCTGGACCAAAGAATTACCCAAGCAAGAAAAAGTTCAAGGGTAATTGCCACAACTGTGAAACATTCTATGCATAAGGTCGTGGATTGCACCAAAGAATGACAAAGAGAAGAAGAATCAAGCTAACATGGTCGAAAATGCTGAAGAAATGGAGGACTTGTGTGCCATGTTGTCTTAATGTAACTTGGTAGTATAACGACCCGCTTGGTCATTTTGTATTTTCTAACCTTGTTCCCTTAAATAATACTTTCCGCATTTGCATTAGCTAAATTATGTCCTGCGGGGAGCGGGTGGTTCGGGAGTTAGAAGAATTTCGGGCAAGAATAAGCCTAGTTGCTTCTTTAAGTACCTTTTAAAAGGCCAAATTTGACTTTGGTCAACATTTTTGGAAAACAGACCCGGAATCGCGGTCCGGCAATTTTTGAGGGTCTGTGGGAAAATATGGGACCTGGGCGTATGCTCAGAATCGAATTCCGAGGTCCCTAGCCCGAGTAATGGAATTTTATGTAAAAATTGTTAAGTTTAAGTTTTAAAGATTTAATAAACCAAGAAGTTATTGTTTTCATAGGAATTGGTCTTGGATTTTGATTCTAAAACTTTGTACAAGTCCAAAATATCAATTAAGGCTTATCTACAAAATTTGATGTCAATCCGAGTAGTCTAAGGGCATTTTGACCCGTTGGTAGGAAGTTAAGAACTTGAAGTTCATTAAATTGGATCAATTGGTTTTAGGGTCCGATTCATTGATTTAATAATGTTTTGGGTGTTTTGAGAGTTCGACAAGTTCTACCTTGTGATTTCAGAGTTTTCGGTATGTTCTGGTGGGTCTCCGTAGCCATGCCAAATAGTCGAGATTTGAGCGAAGTTGAAAACTTAGGAAAAACTCTCAGTTGTTTCGGTCAAAAACGCTTCGGCGGCTCTTGGACCGCAGAAGCGAGAACGCAGAAGCAGTCATTTAGTCACTGAAGCGGAAGGGCCAGGCCCATGGTAAACCACAGAAGCGGACCCCCGACCGCAGAAGCGGTCCATCCGCCCCATGCCCAAATACAGAAGCAGTGGGACTTCCGCTTATGCGGACTCACAGAAGCGAGTATGGGACCGCAGAAGCGGCCCAGTCCCCTTGGCCCATTTCTGCAAAAGAGGTTAATTTCCACTGAAGCGGAACACGTAGAAGCGGGATTTCTTACGCAGAAGCGGAAATCGTAGGGGCCAGAATGTCACGACCCAAACTGGAGGACCATGACTAGCACCCGACCATACTTGCCAAGCACCAACGTACCTTTTATCTAACCTTCTTTATTATCTTTTAGGCTGACTAGACCAATATAAATGGTAGACATGGATCATGAACAACCAACAATAAAATATGATTGCATGAACCTACATAACATGGGATGACCAGACAATCAAGAAACATGGTACAAGCTTCCACGCTAAAATGAAAAACTATACAACAAAAAACCAGCCGACAAGGCATACCAAACTATACATGAGTCAACACTTGTCTATGAGCCTCTAAAGGAACATAAGTGCTGCAACATAGTCGGAACAGGGCCCCGACATACCCATAATGTCTATAACAAAAATGCATACCAAGACCAAGGCAAGTCCGGAGAAGGGATCTCGCCAATCACCGCTGAACTGGACAACCTACTGTGATGGGGGAGCTACACCTGCCTGTCTATCGGGACCTGCAGCACGACATGCAGCGTCCACAAATAAAAGGACGTCAGTACGAATAAAGTACTGAGTATGTAAGGCAGAGAACCATAAATATGAACAACAATGTGAGCAGGGATAGAGAATATACAACCTGTAACATCCGAGTACCTCTGAGGGCTACTGACATGAAATACATGATACATATGTATAAATACATAATCTTTTAAAACATACACCTCTGTGGGCATCATCATTATCATATCGTACCCGGGCCGTAATAGGCTCGGTAAAAACATACCCGGCCATTATAAGGCTCGGTAGAATCGTACCCGGCCACGTGGAGCTCGGTAAAACCCAACTGATCGGTGGTTGCACAATAGGTGCCGTACCCGGCCGACTATAGCGCGGCTCGGTAGAGTAAAATAGATACATATATATAATGCATGCTCGACTCATGGAAACACCTTGTAGACCTTTCGGAGTGACGTAAGGTCGGTATCCTATGTACACCTTATTAGGACTAACTCTTCACTATGAACCTTATAGGAATCAAGAAGTACCAACAAGATTGATAACATAAGAATAAGAGAAGCAACATCAACATCTATTGTTCCATAAGAGGGGAAACAATGTAAGTACTGCTTAGCTTCTAAGAATAGAGTATCTTTGGAAGCTCGTTCATTACATTATGTACAATCGGAGTCGTGCAAAAGAAGGAAAGGGATAGCCACACATACCTTGTATATACTGCCACAACCTCAAGCTATGCAAACGTCACGACTCCTTAGTCTACAATAGGAGAAATGACACTATCGTTAACGTTTAAGCGTCGCAACTATTATGTACCAACCACAATCTATTTTGTGATGAAATGGACAGCACCTCCCCTATATATAGGACTTCACACCATTCAAAACAATAACCAAACAGCCTAAACAACATCAATAATAAACATATTGAGCCTTCCAAAACAGTCCACACACAACCTAATCACATCATACATATGACGGCCACTATAGTCGTGTCAAACGACCCAAAAATATTACCAAGAACTAGCAAACCACAACCCAACATATATATGGTGTTTCTCCACACCCTGCCTCCTCCAAAACTCCACAAAACAGTAATAAAAAACGCAGCCCAACAGCAACACAAAACAGTCCACAAAACAGTCCGCTACAAGTGAATAACTTGAACTCACGGCTTCCGATCACCGTCCCGTGAGTTCTTACATGTATATAACGAATTGCCATGAATTTACAGAAGAATAAATGTATGAAATATAGCAGTAAACTCACCTTTGTTGTTGGATAACTCAGCCTTTAACTTGGTTCTTCAAACTCTAGTGTTTACCCCCAATTGAACTTGAAAGAGAGGGAAAATCAATTAGGGTTTGTGGATAATTTTTGGGAGGAATTTTGCAGAGCCTTAGGTCTGGTTATTTGTGAAATATAAAGAGGTATATATTGCAGAAGATAAGCCTTTTAATGGGCTGCTTATCTGACCCGAAATCCCCTCTTTTGGGCCGACATTAAACCAAGTAGGTGACTCACCTACTTGCACCTAGCAGCTTGTGCAGTCTCACGAAAATGTCTATATCTCTCTATTCCAATGTCGTATTGCTAAACCGTTTAATGCGTTGGAAACTAGACTCATAGATCTCCAATTTGGTGGGTAGATCACCCCGTAATTCCAAGTATATTGGGAGAAATACTTAATAACATTTGACCTAAAGTTTAGGTAAAACTATGAACCTAAGTTGCAACAACTTTTGTCGACTTTTGTTTCATAACTCGCTTGACTTCAAGAATTATGATACGGATATTATATTATTCAAATACCTTAAATCATGACCTCCTATGTATACTAAGCATTTATAGGTTTACCCAAAAGTACGAGTTACAACATCCTTGATTCGTTTAACGTCTAATACTTGTTAATCACCCTTATGCACCCTTGTATCGCTTAAGATTAATCAGATTAACTTCTTATCATCTCAAGGATAATTCCTTCTTGGATTTGTGTTATCTAACTTATGGAATGAACTAACGTGTGTGGATATGGGTTATAACACCCTCCCCCTTAGGAACATTCGTCCTCGAATGTAAGGGTTTATGGGGAGTCCAAATCATCGTGGATTCTAGCGGAAATTTTTGGTCAATTTTCCCCTATAAAATGGTCACTAGCAAAATTTGCAAGCAGTGAAGCTCAAAGTATGACCACGCAAGGCTACACAAAGCATTATGGACATGGACATTATTTACATATCACCACTTTGTATTAAGCAAGAGAGTTCTCAAGTTATTGCTTACCTCATAAAGCCATTTCACCTTTATAATGTATCTTGCGTTCCACCAACATCCTTGTTATCATCATTCTAGAATAGGTAAGGGTATTTAGACTTCATCTCTTCTTCCGCTTCCCATGTCATTTCTTTCACATTCTTGTTCCTCCACAATACTTTGACGGAAGCTACATCTTTTGTTCTCAGCTTGCGGACTTGTCGATCTAATATGGCCACTGGCACTTCTTCATATGATAGATCCTCCGTAACTTGAACATCTTTGATAGGGACAACTCGAGAAGGGTCTCCAATACATTTCCTCAACATAGATACATGGAATACCGGGTGGACAAATTCTAATTCGGATGGCAATTCTAACTCATAAGCAACTTGTCCAATTCGTTAAAGAATTTTATACGGACCGATATACCTTGGACTCAGCTTACCTTTCCTTCCAAAACGCATAACACCCTTCATTGGTGAAATCCTCAGGAAAACCCAATCACCAACCTCAAATTCTAAATCACGACGTCGGACATCGGAATAAGACTTTTGCCTGCTTTGTGCCGTCCTCAATCGTTCCTGTATCACTTTTACCTTCTCAATGGCTTGGTGAATCAAATCTGGCCCATATAATTCTGTTTCACCGACTTCAAACCATCCAACTGGTGATCTACATCTCCTCCCATATAGTGCCTCATATGGGGCCATTTTAATACTGGAATGGTAGCTATTATTGTAGGCAAATTCTATGAGTGGAAGATGGTCATCCCAATTCCCCTTAAAATCTAGAACACATGCTCGTAGCATATCTTCCAATGTCTGAATGGTACGTTCAGCCTGTCCGTCAGTCTGCGGATGAAATGCAGTGCTGAGATTCACCCGTGTGCCTAAACCTTTCTGAAAAGACCTCCAAAAGTTAGCCGTAAATTGAGCTCCTCGATCCGATATAATAGATACCGGCACACCATGAAGCCTAACAATCTCCTTGATATACAACTTCGCATAATCTTCAGCCGAGTAAGTTGTCTTAACTGGCATAAAATGAGCACATTTTGTAAGTCGATCAACTATCACCCAGATAGAGTCAAACTTATGATAAGATCGAGGTAATCCAATAACGAAGTCCATATTAATCACCTCCCATTTCCAAGTCGGAATTTCTATATTCTGAAGCAATCCACCGGGTTTCTGATGTTCTATCTTTACTTGTTGACAATTGGGACACTGGGCTACAAACTCTGCAATAGACTTTTTCATGTTATCCCACCAATATTGCTCTTTGACATCATGATACATCTTTGTTGAGCCAGGATGGATGGAATATCGGGATTGATGAATTTCATTCATAATCTTTTCTCGCAATCCTGCTACATTCGGCACACATAATCGGCCCTGGTATCTCAGTGCCCCATCTCCTCCGATCTCAAAAGCTGTAATTTTACTCTGCTGAATGTTCTCTCTCAATCGTAGTAAGATAGGATCTTCATATTGCCGTGCTTTTACCTCTGCTACCAAAGATGATTCTGATGTATTCTGTACAGTAACACTTCCGTCATCAGAGTCTAACAATCTGATTCTCATATTGGCTAGCTGATGAAGCTCTTTAGTCAACCCCCATCTACCTGCATCAATATGTACTAAGCTTCCCATTGACTTACGGCTGAGAGCAGCTGCCACAACATTGGCTTTACCGGGATGATACAATATCTCGACGTCGTAGTCCTTCAGTAATTCAAGCCACCTACGCCGCCTCAAATTCAACTCTTTCTGCTTGAAGATGTATTGTAGACTCTTGTGATCTGTGTAGATGTCAACATGGACGCCGTATAAGTAGTGCCGCCATATCTTCAAAGCATATATTACTGCAGCCAATTCCAAATCATGGGTTGGATAATTCTTTTCATGCTTCTTCAATTGTCTTGATGCATATGAAATCACCTTCCCATGCTGCATCAACACGCACCCCAAACCTATACCTGAGGCATCACAATATACCACATATCCTTCTGTTCCTTCAGTGAGAGTGAGCACCGGTGCGGATGTCAATCGATCCTTCAGCTCCTGAAAACTACGTTCACAAGTGTTAGACCACTGGAACTTGGTAGCTTTCTGTGTTAACTTAGTCAATGGTGCTGATATAGAGGAAAACCCTTCTACAAACCGCCTATAATATCCTGCTAGCCCTAGGAAGCTACGAACTTCTGATGGTGTTGTAGGTCTCGGCCAATTCTTTACTGCATCAATCTTCTGAGTGTCGACACTAATACCCTCGTCAGATATCACATGGCCAAGGAATGCTACCGAGTTCAGCCAGAATTCACATTTGGCGAGCTTAGCATATAACTTACGATCCTGAAGCATCTGTAATACTATCCGCAAGTGGCTCGCATGTTCCTCCTCCGAACGAGAATACACCAGAATGTCATCAATGAATACAATCACGAACACATCAAGATAGGGCCTGAATACAGTATTCATGAGATCCATAAAATCTGCTGGGGCATTTGTTAGCCCGAACGACATCACCAAGAACTCAAAGTGCCCATATCTTGTCCGAAAGGCCGTCTTTGGAATATCCTTCTCCTTAACCCTCACCTGATGATATCCTGAACGTAAGTCAATCTTGGAGAAATACTTGGCACCCTGGAGTTGGTCAAATAGGTCGTCAATTCTTGGAAGTGGATACTTGTTCTTTATAGTAAACTTATTCAACCGCCGATAGTCGATACACATCCGTAATGACCCATCTTTCTTCCGCACGAATAGGACTGGCGCACCCCAAGGTGAAGTGCTAGGTCTAATGAAGCCCTTATCCAGCAAGTCCTTTAACTGCGCCTTCAACTCTCGCAGCTCTGCCGGGGCCATTCTATATGGAGGGATAGAGATCGGTTGAGTGTCAGGCAAGACATCAATGCTAAACTCAATCTCCCTTTCTGGAGGAAGACCTGGGAGTTCATTTGGGAAAACATTTGGAAATTCATTGACCACGGGGATAGATTGTAGAGTAGGCAGCTTCGCCTCCGCATCCCTAACGCGAACAAGATGATAAATGTAACCTTTTGAGATCATTTTCCTTGCCTTAAGATAGGAAATAAACCTACCTTTCGATGTAGCAATGTTCCCCTTCCATTCAATGACGGGTTCACCAGGAAATTGAAACTTAACCATCTTCATACGACAATCAACATTTGCATAGCATGAGGCCAACCAGTCCATTCCCAGTATCACATCAAAATCAACCATTTCTAATTCAAATAAATCTGCCGAGGTTTGACGACTACAAATCATCACAGTGCAACCTCTATATACCCTTCTAGCAATCACAGAATCTCCTATTGGAGTAGATACCGCAAGGGGTTTACTTATCAATTCAGGTTCAATGCCAAACTTATTAGCCACAAAAGGTGTAACATATGATAATGTAGATCCCGGATCAATCAACGCATATACATCATAAGAAAACACAGATAATATACCCTGTAACAACATCTGGAGACGACTCGAGATCCTGTCGACCTACTAGAGCATATGTTCGATTTTGAGCACCACTCGAACTCGGCCCTGCCCCTCTACCTCTATCACGACCTGTCGACCGCTGAAAACCCCGTGCTGGAGGTCGAACTGATGAGGAAGAACCAGACACAGATCTAGTCGGTTGAGCCATACCATCACCTCCCCTGTTAGGACAATCCCTAATCATATGGCCAGGCTGTCCGCAAGAATAACACGCATCAGAACCTCGACAACACAGTCCAAAGTGGGCCTTGCCGCACCGATCACAACGTGGTGTTGGGGGTTTCGTCTGACTAGTATCCCTGTGATGTTGCGATCCAGATGTCAGCGAACTCTGACCTGGACCAGAATAGGATCGATCATATCGAGGCCTCTGAAACTGTGGAGGAGCACTAGCTACAGATGGCGCCGAACTCCTCGAAGATTGGGGCCTGGCGCTGCCTCTTAAGTCATCAGAATACCTTGCAAATCTCGCCCTCTTATGCTGGCCCCTATCCTGCTCCCTATCTGCCCTCTGCTGGCGCTTACGATCCTCTAGGGTCCGAGCATAAGCTTGAATACGGGAAATATCTATGCCTTCTACCAAGGAGGCTGTCATACACTCATTTATCAGATGGGGTCCCAACCCGTTCACGAACAAATGCACCCGATCACTCATCTCGGCCACCATATGGGGAGCATACCTTGCTAAAGAATCAAACTGCATACTATACTCTCGCACACTTAAATTACCTTGTCTAAGGTTCAAGAACTTATCAGCTCTAGCTCGTCGTATCTCAACTGGCAAATAGTGACGAAGAAAGGCCTCAGAAAAATCCTTCCACACAGCTGGAGGAGCGTTCGGACCCCTGGATCTCTCCAAACTATCATACCAAAGAACTGCTAAATCCCGTAGCCGATAAGAAGCCAACTCTACTGCCTCTGTATCACTAACATGCATAACCCGTAGTGTACGATGAACCTGGTCAATAAAAGTCTGCGGATCCTCCTTGGGGTCTGATCCGGTAAACACCGGAGGGTCTAAATTAATAAAATCACGAACTCTTGTACTAACTGGTTATCAGCAACACCTATATTCTGCCTCTGAGCCTGAGCAGCTACCAAGCTAGTCAATAACTGCAAAGCACCCCGCATATCCTGGTCTTTAGTGCTAGATGGAGGAGCTGGAGGTGCTGGGTGCCACCTAATATCCTCTGGAGGAGACGGAGTAGATGAGGTATGAGACGGCATCTCACTCTGAGCCTCACTTTGGCCTGCTCTGGCTTGGGGCACCTGACTGGTACCCTCTCCCGCAGTTGTATCAAGCCGTCTACTAATTGTTTGTTTCCTAGTCGAAGGCATCGCTGAAAGAAAACAAGGTGAATATTAGAGACGAACACTTACGACTCAACTCTATGCACGATCTAGATTCAGGAAGAAGGTAACAACCCTAGATGTCATGTAGCCTCCCGATTATAAATGTGGCGCGCTACACATCCATAATCAAGACTCTACTAGACACGGCTCATAGACAATCCCTATGACAGACTTGCCCATTAATAGAGACCTTGTCACGACCCAAACCGGAGGACCATGACTAGCACCCGACCATACTTGCCAAGCACCAACGTACCTTTTATCTAACCTTCTTTATTATCTTTTAGGCTGACTAGACCAATATAAATGGTAGACATGGAACATGAACAACCAACAATAAAATATGATTGCATGAACCTACATAACATGGGATGACCAGACAATCAAGAAACATGGTACAAGCTTCCACGCTAAAATGAAAAACTATACAACAAAAAACCAGCCGACAAGGCATACCAAACTATACATGAGTCAACACTTGTCTATGAGCCTCTAAAGGAACATAAGTGCTGCAACATAGTCGGAACAGGGCCCCGACATACCCATAATGTCTATAACAAAAATGCATACCAAGACCAAGGCAAGTCCGGAGAAGGGATCTCGCCAATCACCGCCTGAACTGGACAACCTACTGTGATGGGGGAGCTACACCTGCCTGTCTATCAGGACCTGCAGCACGACATGCAGCGTCCACAAATAAAAGGACGTCAGTACGAATAAAGTACTGAGTATGTAAGGCAGAGAACCATAAATATGAACAACAATGTGAGCAGGGATAGAGAATATACAACCTGTAACATCCGAGTACCTCTGAGGGCTACTGACATGAAATACATGATACATATGTATAAATACATAATCTTTTAAAACATACACCTCTGTGGGCATCATCATTATCATATCGTACCCGGCCGTAATAGGCTCGGTAAAAACATACCCGGCCATTATAAGGCTCGGTAGAATCGTACCCGGCCACGTGGAGCTCGGTAAAACCCAACTGATCAGTGGTTGCACAATAGGTGCCATACCCGGCCGACTATAGCGCGGCTCGGTAGAGTAAAATAGATACATATATATAATGCATGCTCGACTCATGGAAACACCTTGTAGACCTTTCGGAGTGACGTAAGGTCGGTATCCTATGTACACCTTATTAGGACTAACTCTTCACTATGAACCTTATAGGAATCAAGAAGTACCAACAAGATTGATAACATAAGAATAAGAGAAGCAACATCAACATCTATTGTTCCATAAGAGGGGAAACAATGTAAGTACTGCTTAGCTTCTAAGAATAGAGTATCTTTGGAAGCTCGTTCATTACATTATGTACAATCGGAGTCGTGCAAAAGAAGGAAAGGGATAGCCACACATACCTTGTATATACTGCCACAACCTCAAGCTATGCAAACGTCACGACTCCTTAGTCTACAATAGGAGAAATGACACTATCGTTAACGTTTAAGCGTCGCAACTATTATGTACCAACCACAATCTATTTTGTGATGAAACGGACAGCACCTCCCCTATATATAGGACTTCACACCATTCAAAACAATCACCAAACAGCCTAAACAACATCAATAATAAACATATTGAGCCTTCCAAAACAGTCCACACACAACCTAATCACATCATACATATGACGGCCACTATAGTCGTGTCAAACGACCCAAAAATATTACCAAGAACTAGCAAACCACAACCCAACATATATATGGTGTTTCTCCACACCCTGCCTCCTCCAAAACTCCACAAAACAGTAATAAAAAACGCAGCCCAACAGCAGCACAAAACAGTCCACAAAACAGTCCGCTACAAGTGAATAACTTGAACTCACGGCTTCCGATCACCGTCCCGTGAGTTCTTACATGTATATAACGAATTGCCATGAATTTACAGAAGAATAAATGTATGAAATATAGCAGTAAACTCACCTTTGTTGTTGGATAACTCAGCCTTTAACTTGGTTCTTCAAACTCTAGTGTTTACCCCCAATTGAACTTGAAAGAGAGGGAAAATCAATTAGGGTTTGTGGATAATTTTTGGGAGGAATTTTGCAGAGCCTTAGGTCTGGTTATTTGTGAAATATAAAGAGGTATATATTGCAGAAGATAAGCCTTTTAATGGGCTGCTTATCTGACCCGAAATCCCCTCTTTTGGGCCGACATTAAACCAAGTAGGTGACTCACCTACTTGCACCTAGCAGCTTGTGCAGTCTCACGAAAATGTCTATATCTCTCTATTCCAATGTCGTATTGCTAAACCGTTTAATGCGTTGGAAACTAGACTCATAGATCTTCAATTTGGTGGGTAGATCACCCCGTAATTCCAAGTATATTGGGAGAAATACTTAATAACATTTGACCTAAAGTTTAGGTAAAACTATGAACCTAAGTTGCAACAACTTTTGTCGACTTTTGTTTCATAACTCGCTTGACTTCAAGAATTATGATACGGATATTATATGATTCAAATACCTTAAATCATGACCTCCTATGTATACTAAGCATTTATAGGTTTACCCAAAAGTACGAGTTACAACATCCTTGATTCGTTTAACGTCTAATACTTGTTAATCACCCTTATGCACCCTTGTATCGCTTAAGATTAATCAGATTAACTTCTTATCATCTCAAGGATAATTCCTTCTTGGATTTGTGTTATCTAACTTATGGACTGAACTAACGTGTGTGGATATGGGTTATAACACAGAACGTCTTTTAATTCTATCATAAGCTCATTTCCCCCATATCTCTCTCAACTCTTAAGCAATTTTGGTGATTCAAAAAGGGAGGTTTCAACATAACATTTCGAGGTAAGTAATTCCCACTCATTTTTAGTTCAAATACATAAACATTAGGTAGATTTAACACCAAGGATTGGGTATGTCACACCTCCTTTTCCTTTTACTACTTATATACTGCTTATTAATACTACACCCCGGGAAGGGATATAATAATAAAAAGGGATGGGGATTTTCCAGTTAAAGGACAGTCGAAACGAGATTTATTTATTAAAATTCAGAGCCGCCACTTGGGAAAATAATGGTGTCCCAAGTCACCGGTGTAATCCCGAACCGAGGAAATTATGACTCTGTTACAGTCTGCGAATTCAGAAATCCGGATACAGAATTCTGTTAACCCGGGAGAAGGTGTTAGGCACTCTCAGATTTCGTGGTTCTAGCACGGCCGCTCTACTGTTGTATTTGTTATTATCCGATTTCTTTATATGCTTCAATGTTATGCATTATTAATGTGTCTCTTTGTCATTTTTTAAGAATTGCGATGTTGCGAAAACACATTTCGAGTTACACCGTACCAGTATGCCTTTGACTTTAGTTCATTTCAGCTTCGCCGGGATTTTGGATTTGGGTCACATAAATGTGCACCCGTATTAGGAATGTAATATTATTAATCGCGCCTAAAGTATCTACGTCTTTATTAACTTTGGGAAAGACCGTGACATTCGCTAAACGACCCTTTCGAATCTAGGGATTTGTGTTGAGATTTATTTGAGGGCCCCACAATTAAGCATTTGTGGTTTAGTGAGGCTCATCTCCTTTTTATTAAAGTCCAATCTTAAATGGCTACATTTTCTATTTTTGGTTTTTCATCCTAGTTATAAATGTTTCAGATTTATGTTATTTTTATATCATCCTTTATTGGGATTCAGGCCCCCCTTTATACGCTATTAGGCCTGAAATCTAGGCTTCCTCACATTATTGCACCCAAGTGCAACTGGACAGCTAGGGTCCAGCTAACATTTTGTCACGACCCGGATTTTTCCCCAACATCGGGATCGTGATGGCGCCTACCCGTGAGAGCTAGGCAAGCCACTTTATTCACACTATCCTGTTTTTAGCAATATTTCATACTCACTTTAACAACCACAATCATAACTTTAATTAAACAAGTGCGGAAGATTTTATAAAAATAGAAATAAGTAGTTTCAAGGTAATTGATACTGAAATCCTCTACCCAAGACGTGGAGTCACCAACTCATGAACTACTACATGAATACTACACATAAAAGTCTGAAAGAAATATAACATAATCTATTTGTCTCGGAACAAGGAGACTACAGCTAATGACAAAAATAAAAGGAAGAGACCCCGGGCCTGCGGACGCCTGCAAGCTACCTCGGTCTCAAATATGATCAATTTCCATGCAAAAGATCTACTACTGCTGCTCCTGATCGAAACCTGGACCTGTGCAAAAATGCACAGAAGTGCAGTATCAGCACAACCGACCCCATGTGCTGGTAAGTGCCCGGCCTATCCCGGCGAAGTAGTGACAAGCCTAGGACCAGACACCCACATAAACCTGTGCAGTTCTATATATATGTGTACCACAAGATAAAGAGAAATAACCAAGTAACAACGCAATATGGAATATCACAGAATAACTCAATAGTTAACCATAGTAATTAAATCAACAAGGAAAAACAAGTATAATGAGAACAAGTAATGTCAAGTCAATGAAAGAGCAAATAAAGTGCACGGCATCACCCTTCATGCTTTTACTCTCAACCTCACCAAATAGCAAATAAAGTGCACGGCATCACCCTTCGTGCTTTTACTCTCATCCTCACATCCATGGTACGGCATGATCCTTCGTACATGGTTCAATAACAAGGCACGACATGATCCTTCGTGCATAATCAATAACATGGCACGGCATTAACCTTCATGCATAATCAATAACAAGGCACGACATTAACCTTCGTGCATAAACAATAACAAGGCACGACATTAACCTTCGTGAACAAACAATAAATCAAGGCACGACATAACCCTTCGTGCATTATCACTCTTCCTCACCCAAATAACAATCACAGTTAAGGGTAGAGAATGAAAATAGTAAATCATGAACCGTCCCGCCAAAGGACACAATAATCATCACAACAAAGTCCCGGCAAGGGCAATCAAAATCTCGCTTCACAACAAGTCTCGGCAAGGGAGAACAATAACAATTCTACAACCCGTCAAGGATTCAACAATTTATCTTCAAATATGTCTCGCAACAAGTATTAACAATAACTCACGGTCATGATAGACGCCAGTGTATGGATTCTCATCACCATAGCCCATACACCACACTCGATCACATAGCACATAGCACATAATCCTATTCCCTCAAGCTAGGATAGAACAAACACTTACCTCGAATGTTCACGAACAATTCAATCTGTGGCAATGCCTTTTCCTTTCAAATTTGGCTCTTATCCAATCGTATCTATACACAATTGATTTGATATCATCAATAGTACTCAACAAACTAATTCATAAGGCCAATTACAATTTTTACAACATTCTGCCCGGAATAGTGAATATTGACCCCGGGCCCACATGGTCAGAACTCGGGGTTCGGACCTGTTACAGCCCATATCCACACACGTTAGTTCATTCCATAAGTTAGATAACACAAATCCAAGAAGGAATTATCCTTGAGATGATAAGAAGTTAATCCGATTAATCTTAAGTGATACAAGGGTGCATAAGGGTGATTAACAAGTATTAGAAGTTAAACGAATCAAGGATGCTTGTAACTCGTACTTTTGGGTAAACCTATAGATGCTTAGTATACTTAGGAGGTCATGATTTAAGGTATTTGAATCATATAATATCCGTATCATAATTCTTGAAGTCAAACGAGTTATGAAACAAAAGTCGACAAATGTTGTTGCAACTTAGGTTCATAGTTTTACCTAAACTTTAGGTCAAATGTTATTAAGTATTTCTCCAAATATACTTGGAATTACGGGGTGATCTACCCACCAAATTGAATATCTATGAGTCTAGCTTCCAACGCATTAAACGGTTTAGCAATACGACATTGGAATAGAGAGATATAGACATTTTCGTGAGACTGCACAAGCTGCTAGGTGCAAGTAGGTGAGTCACCTAATTGGTTAAATGTCGGCCCAAAAGAGGGAATTTCTGGTCAGATAAGCAGCCCATTAAAAGGCTTATCTTCTGCAATATATCCCTCTTTATATGTCACAAATAACCAGACCTAAGACCCTGCAAAATTCCTCCCAAAAATTATCCACAAACCCTAATTGATTTTCCCTCTCTTTCAAGTTCAAATTGGGGGTAAACACTAGAGTTTGAAGAACCAAGTTAAAGTCTGAGTTATCCACCACTTAAGGTGAGTTTACTGCTATATTTCATACATTTATTCTGCTGTTAATTCATGGTAATTCGTTATATACATGTAAGAACTCACGGGACGGTGATCGGAAGCCGTGAGTTCAAGTTATTCACTTGTAGCGGACTGTTTTGTGGACTGTTTTGTGTTGCTGTTGGGCTGCGTCTTATATAACTGTTTTGTGGAGTTTTGGAGGAGGCAGGGTGTGGAGAAACACTATATATATGTTGGGTTGTGGTCTGCTAGTTCTTCATAATATTTTTGGGTCGTTTGATACGACTATAGTGGCCGTGATATGTATGATGTGATTAGGTTGTGTGTGGAGTGTTTTGGGAGGCTCAATATGTTTATTATTGCTGTTGTTTAGGCTGTTTGGTGATTGTTTTGAATGGTGTGAAGTCATATATATAGGGGAGGTGCTGTCCGTTTCATCACAAAATAGGTTGTGATTGGTACATAATAGTTGCGACGCTTCAACGTTAACGATAGTGTCATTTCTCCTATTGTAGACTAAGGAGTCGTGACGTTTGCATAGCTTGAGGTTGTGGCAGTATATACAAGGTATGTGAGGCTATCCCTTTCCTTCTTTCGCACGACTTCGATTGTACATAATGTAATGAACGAGCTTCCAAAGATACTCTATTCTTAGAAGCTAGCAGTACTTACATTGTTTCCCCTCTTTTGGAACGATTGATGTTGATGTTGCTTCTCTTATTCTTATGTTATCAATCTTGTTTGTACTTCCTGATTCCTATAAGGTTCATAGTGAAGATTTAGTCCTAATAAGTTGTACATAGGATACCGACCTTACGTCATTCCGAAAGGTCTACAAGGTGTTTCTATGAGTCGAGCATGCATTATATATATGTATCTATTTTACTCTACCGAGCCGCGCTATAGTCGGCCGGGTACGGCACCTATTGTGCAACCACTGATCAGTTGGGTTTTACCGAGCTCCACGTGGCCGGGTACGATTCTACCGAGCCTTATAATGGCCGGGTATGTTTTTACCGAGCCTATTACGGCCGGGTACGATATGATGATGATGATGCCCACAGAGGCGTATGTTTTAAAAGATTATGTATTTATACATATGTATCATGTATTTCATGTCAGTAGCCCTCAGAGGTACTCAGATGTTACAGGTTGTATATTCTCTATCTCTGCTTACATTACTGTTCGTATTTATGGTTCTCTGCCTTATATACTCAGTACTTTATTCGTACTGACGTCCTTTTGTTTTTGGATGATGCATGTCGTGCTGCAGGTCCTAATAGATAGGCAGGTGCAGCTCCCCCATCACGGTAGGTTGTCCGGTTCAGCGGTGATTGGCGAGATCCCTTCTCCGGACTTGCCTTGGTCTTGGTATGCATTTTTGTTATAGACATTATGGGTATGTCGGGGCCCTGTTCCGGCTATGTTGCAGCACTTATGTTCCTTTAGAGGCTCATAGACAAGTGTCGACTCATGTATAGTTTGGTATGCCTTGTCGGCTGGTTTTTGTTGTATAGTCTTTCATTTTAGCGTGGTAGCTTGTACCATATGTATATAGTTTCTTGATTGTCCGGTCATCCCATGTTATGTAGGTTCATGCAATCATATTTTATTGTTGGTTGTTCATGATCCATGTCTACCATTTATATTGGTCTCGTCAGCCTAAAAGATAATAAAGAAGGTTAGATAAAATGTACGTTGGTGCTCGGCAAGTATGGTCGGGTGCTAGTCATGGTCCTCCAGTTTGGGTCGTGACAGGACCAAAATCCGGTTACCCATTCCCCCACAAGTTCAAGTATATGATTTGTTTCAAAATCGGACCTCAATTCGAGGTCCAATTACCCAATTCATAAAAACCCTATATTCTACCAAAAACAAGAAATTCTACCATGAAAACCTTTGATTTCTCTTGTAAAACATGTTTAATGTTGTTAGGAATTGAAATAATTAAGTAAAAAGTGACTTACAATTGCTTTGAAGAAGAGGGAGTTCGTGAAAAATCGCCAATGGATGTTTTTGGGTTGTGAAATGTGAAAAATGAAGCTGGAAATCGTGATTTACAGGTCTCTGTGTTCGCATTTGCGAGCAAGGGTTCGCAATTGCGAACCCTGGTCAAATTCTGGAGTTTGAAAAATAAGCTAAGGATGGGAAGTTCGCATTTGCAAACTTTTGTTCGCATTTGCGAAGCCAAGGCAAAGCTGGGAAGTTCGCATTTGCGAACATTTGTTCGCATTTGCGAACAAGGCTGGATCAAGGGATGTTCGCATTTGCGACAGGAGCTTCGCATTTGCGAAGCCAGGCGCTTAATGGAGGGCCTTGCAATTGCGAGGTTTTGTTCGCAATTGCGAACCAAGCAGTCCTGGACACCTCTTCGCATTTGTGATCAAGGGTTCGCATTTGCGAACCCAGCCTTAACCTGTCACCTTCGCTTTTGCGATAAATTCTTCGCAAATGCGAAGCCAACAGCTGGGTGAAAAACCAGCAGTGCAAAAATTCAGAAATTGATCCAACGGCCAATCAAATCTTTACCCGAGCCCCCCGGGCTCCAAACCAAACATGTACATAGCATCAAAAACACATTACAAACTTGTTCGTGTGATCACATCGCCAATATCACATTGTTTTCATCGACTCAAGCCTCAAGTTCATGATTTTCATACTTTTGTTTTTCAAAACTTTCAAACTTGGAACTCAAGGTTCAAAACATATCAAACGATATTCAAATGTCACCAAACTTTGCAGAAAGCACATATATAATATTTAAGACTTGTACCGGGCGTCGGAACCAAAATATGAGCCCGATACCAAGGTCAATTAATTCATTTTCCTTTACTAATTACATCAAAACCAATTTCATAGAAAAAATCATAACTTGGGCTCTAGGCCTCAGAATTCGACTCCGGACACATGTCCAAATCCCATATTTTCCTACGGACCTTCCGGGACCGTCCGTTCTCGTGTCCGGGTCCGTTTACCAGAAATGTTGACCGAAGTCAACCATATCAATATTGATATCATTTTTCTCTAAATTTCTCTTAGAATTCATATTTTCTATCACAAAATCTTTCCGGCTACATGCTCGGATCATGCACGTAAATCGAGGCAACATAGAATGAGGTTTTCAAGACCTCAGAAGCTCGAAATGATTAATATAACAAGTGATGACCCTTTGGGTCGTCACATTCTCCACCTCTAAAACAATCGTTCGTCCTCGAACGGACAAAAGAATGAAGTACCTAAGTCGGGGAACAAATGTGGGTAGCGGCTCCGCATATCAGACTCAGACTCCCTGGTCGATGTCTCAGGAGGCTGACCTCTCCACTTAATACGCACAGAAGGATAACTCTTTGACATCAACTGTCGAACCTGCCGGTCTAATGGCCACCGGCTCCTCCTCGTAAGATAAATCATTGTCCAATTGGACAGTGATGAAATCTAACACATGTGTGGGATCGACGTGGTATCTCCGAAGCATAGATACATGAAAAACTGGATGCACGGCTGATAAGCTTGGCGGCTAAGCTAGTATGTAAGCCACCCCTCCTACTCGGTCTAGAATCTCAAATGGGCCAATATACCTAGGGCTGAGCTTGCCCTTCTTACCGAACCTCATCACGCCCTTCATAGGTGACACTCGGAGCAATAATAGCTCACCAACCATGAAATCTACATCTCGAACCTTACGATCCGCATAAGTCTTCTGTCTTGACTAAGCTGAACGCAATCTCTCCTGGATAGTCTTGACATTATCCAAGGCATCCTGAACTAAATCTGTACCCAACAACCGAGCCTCTCCCGGCTCAAACCATCCGACTGGAGATCGACATCGCCTACCATACAATGCCTCAAACGGGGCCATCTGGATGCTGGACTGGTAACTGTTATTGTAGGCGAACTCTGCTAATGGCAGAAACCGGTCCCACGAGCCTCCGAAATCAATGACACAGGCCCGAAGCATGTCCTCTAAAATCTGAATAGTCCTCTCGAACTGACCATCTGTCTGAGGATGAAAAGTTGTACTCAGCTGAACCTGGGTGCCTAACTCCTGCTGGACCGCTCTTCCTGAATCGCGAGGTAAACTGTGTACCCCGATCAGAGATAATGGATACCGGCACCCCGTGAAGTCGAACAATCTCTCTGACGTAAATCTCTGCTAACCTCTCCGATGAGTAGGAGACAGATACTGGAATGAAGTGTGCTTACTTGGTCAACCTATCAACAATGACCCACATATAGCATCATATTTCCTCCGAGTCAAAGGAACTCCAGTAACGAAGTCCATAGTGATCCGCTCCCATTTCCACTCGGGAATCTCAATCCTCCGGAATACACCACCGGGCCTCTGGTGCTTATATTTCACCTGCTGACAATTTAGACACCGAGCGACATATGCAACGATATCTTTCTTTATTCTGCGCCACCAATAGTGCTGTCGTAAGTCCCGGTACATCTTCGCGACACCCGGGTGTAATAGAATACCGCGAACTGTGGGCCTCCGCTAAGATTAACTCTCGAATCCCTTCGACATTGGGCACACAAACTCGACCCTGCAATTTCAATACCCCATCATCATCTAGATTTACCCGTGTGGCACCTCCTCGCTGTACTGTATCTCTTAACTCACGCAAATGAGGATCATCAAATTGCCTCTCACAGATACGCTCTAATATAGAAGAACGAGCGATCGTGCAGGCTAAAACCCTACTAGGCTCAGAGATGTCCAATCTCACGAACCCCTTGGCTAAGTCCTGGACATCTAGAGCAAATGGTCTCTGACTGACCGGAATGAATGCAAGACTACCCATGCTGGCAGACTTTCTACTCAATGCATCCGCCACCATATTTGCCTTACCTGGGTGATATAAGATAGTAACATCATAGTCTTTCTGCAACTCTAAACATCTCCACTGTTGTAGATTCAACTCCTTTTGCTTGAACAAGTACTGTAGGCTTTTGTGATCAGTGTATACCTCACACGTCACACCATATAGATAATGCCTCCAGATCTTCAAGGCATGCACCACTGCTGCTAACTCAAGATCATGTACTGGATAATTCTTCTCATGTATTTTTAACTGCCTCGAAGCATAAGCGATAACCTTACCATCCTGCATCAATACCGCTCCAAGCCCTGTACGAGATGCGTCACAATAAACTGTATAAGGCCCTGCACCCGTAGGTAGTATCAACACTGGCGCGGTGGTCAAGGCTGTCTTGAGCTTCTGAAAGCTCGCCTCACACTCCTCTGACCACTGGAACTGGACACCCTTCTGGGTCAACCTGGTCATCGGGGCTGCAATAGAAGAAAACCCCTCTACAAATCGACGGTAGTAACCTGCTAATCCCAAGAAACTCCGGATCTCAGTCACTGAAGCTGGTCGAGGCCAATTCTGGACTGCCTCAATCTTCTTTGGGTCTACCTGAATACCTTCCACTGATACAATGTGACCCAGAAATGCTACCAAACTCAACCGAACTCACATTTCGAAAATTTGGCATATAGCCGATTATCCTTCAGAGTCTGAAGAACCACTCTGAGGTGCTGCTCGTGCTCTTACTGGTCGCGGGAGTATACCAGGATGTCATCTATAAAGACTATCACAAACAGATCTAAGTAAGGCCTGAATACCCGATTCATCAATTCCATGAATGCTGCTCGGGCATTGGTCAACCCGAAGGACATGACCAAGAACTCATAATGCCCATATCTAGTGCGAAAGGTTGTCTTAGAAATGTCAGCCGCCCTGATCTTCAGCTGATGGTAGCCTGACCTCAAGTCTATCTTTGAGAACACCCTTGCTCCCTGGAGCTGGTCTAACAAATCATCAATCCTCGGCAATGGATACTTATTCTTTATTGTTACTTTGTACAATTGCCGGTAATCAATACACATCCGCATCGATCCATCTTTCTTATTTACAAACAATACAGGTGCTCCCCAGAGGGAAACACTGGGCCTGATAAAGCCCTTCTCAAGAAGGTCTTGCAACTGATCTTTCAACTCTTTTAACTCCGGCGGGGCCATGCGATATGGTGGAATAGAGATGGGCTAAGTGCCCGGTGCCATATTAATGCAGAAATCAATATCCCTGTCGGGTGGCATACCCGGCAGGTCTGAAGGGAAAACCTCAGGAAACTCCCGTACAATGGGGACTTAATCAATAGAAGGAACCTCTGCGCTGGAATCACAAACATAAGCCAGATAAGCTAGACACCCCTTCTCGACCAAGCGCCGAGACTTAAGATAGGAAATAACGGTGCGAACGGAGTGGCTTGAGGTACCTTTCCACTCTAGTCGGGGTGATTCTGGCAAGGTCAAGGTCACAGTCTTAGTATGATAATCTAGAATAGCATGGTATGGGGACAACCAGTCCATCCCCAATATGACATCAAAATCCACCATGACCAAAAGCAACAGATCAACACGGGTCTCAAGACTCCCAAAGATAACTACGCACGAATGATGCACCCCGTCGACTATAATGGAGTCACCCACTGGTGTAGACACATAAACTGGAATACCCAAAGCATAGCTGATCACGGCCAAATACGGTGCAAAAGGAAGACACATATGAATATGTAGACCCAGGGTCAAATAATACTGAAGCACCTCTGCCACACACAAGAATGGTACCTGTAATCACGGCATCTGATGCCTCTGCCTCTGGCCTGACTGGTAAAGCATAGAATTGGGGATCTACACCTTCCCTCTAAGCTACGTCTCTAGGACGGCCATCAACCGGCTGACCTCTACCTCTGGCTGGACGGTCTCCACCCCTACGGTCTCGACCTCCACCTCTATGATCTTTGCCTCCGCCTCTGGCTGGCTGGGCAGGCTGAGGGTCAGCTGGGGCCTGAATCATAGGACGAGGACCTCGCTGTTGAGAGTTGCCCGCTGCTAGAGGGCAATTCCTGATAATATGACCCGGGTCGCCACAACCGTAGCAACTCCTAGGCTAATAGGGCTGCTGGCCCTGACGACCTGAATGGCCTCCACGAACACTCTGAAGAGGTTGACAATTAATAGGAGGCTGATCTGAATACTGCCCACGAAACCCACGATCACCTGGTCCACCCTGTGAAGCCTGAAGGGCGGAATGGAAAGGCCTTGAAGACTGGCGCCCAATCAAAAGGTTCCCTACCTCCGGAAGAAGAACCACTAAACCTACCTGAATAACGAGGCCTCTTGTTTGAAGAATAAACACCTCCCCGAGCAAGAGCCATCTCAACTCTACGTGCTGCATTAGCTTCCTCCTGAAATGATATATCACTCCCCACTCCCATAGCCATCTGAAGTCTAATTGGCTGATTAAGCCCATCTATGAACCTGTGGACCCTCTCCCGCTCTGTGGGAAGTATCACCATTGCATGACGAGCCAAATCAACAAATCTCGTCTCATACTAAGTGACCGTCATAGTGTCCTGCTGGAGGCGCTCAAACTGCCTCCGAAGTGCATCCCGCTGAGTAACAGGTAGAAACTTCTCTAGAAATAACTCTGCAAATTGATCCCATGATAAAGCCGGGGACCCCGCTGGTCGAGTCAAACAATAATCCCTCCACCAAGTCTTGGCGGATCCTGAAAGCCTGAATGTACAGAAGTCAACTCCATTGGACTCCACTATTCCCATAGTCTTGAGAATCTCATGGCAACTGAATAAGAAATCCCGAGGATCCTCTGATGTGGCACCGCCGAAGGTAGTGGTAAACAACTTGGAGAACCGATCAAGTCTCCATAAAGAATCAGAAGTCATGGCCGCTCCATCTCCGACCTGAGTTGTGGTACCTGACTGAGTGGCCACAGCTGGCTGAACCACCGGTGCCTGAGGCTGAGGAGCTACTTGCCCCGGAGTACGAGCAATAGGAGTCTGGGCCCCTCCTCCAGCCTGAGAATCGGCTGGTGCAACTGGTAATAAGCCTACTCTGGCAACGCTGTCCATAAATCCCGCTATCCTGACCAAAACCTCCCGAAGATTCGGGGTAAATAAAGCCTCTCCTGGGACCTGAGCTGGGCCCACTGGAGCTGTTGGAATTGGAACCTCCTCATCAATCTCAACATGAGGCTCCACATCTGGAATAGCTGCCGGGGGCTGAGCTCTGCCCCTACCACGGCCTCTGATACGGCCTCGGCCCCTGCCCCTCACGGGAGCTGCCTGGGGCTCGGGCTGCTAGTCAGCGGACGAAGAAGCGCGTGTCCTCACCATCTGTGAAAGGACAGAATAGAAGTTCAATCAGTATTTGAGGAACAAGTCGCACGACAATAGGAACAAATGAGAGACTCTTTCCTAACTCAATAGACTCTGGAGGACAAGTACAGACATCTCCGTACCTACCTCTCAAACTCTACTAAGCTTGTTCGTGAGTGTTGAGACCTATGTAACCTAGAACTCTGATACCAACTTGTCACGACCCAGATTTTCCCCCAGCATCGGGATCGTGATGGCGCCTACTCGTGATAGCTAGGCAAGCCACTTTATTCACACTATCCTGCTTTTAGTAATATTTCATTCTCACTTTAACAACCACAATCATAATCTTAATTAAACAAGTGTGGAAGACTTTATAAAAATAGAAATAAGTAGTTTCAAGGTAATTGATACTGAAATCCTCTACCCAAGACGTGGAGTCACCATCTCACGAACTACTACATGAATACTACACATGAAAGTCTGAAAGAAATATAACATAATCTGTTTGTCTCGGTACAAGGAGACTACAGCTAATGACATAAATAAAAGGAAGAGATGCCGGGCCTGCGGACGCCTGCAAGCTACCTCAGTCTCAAATATGATCAACTTCCACGCAAAAGATCTACTGCTGCTGCTCCTGATCGAAACCTGAACCCGTGCAAAAACGCACAGAAGTGCAGTATCAGCACAACCGACCCCATGTGCTGGTAAGTGCCTGGCCTATCCCAGTGAAGTAGTGACAAGCCTTGGACCAGACACCCACATAAACCTGTGCAGTTCTATATATATGTGTACCACAAGATAAAGAGAAATAACCAAGTAACAACGCAATATGGAATATCACAGAATAATTCAACAGTTAACCATAGTCATTAAATCAACAAGGAAAAACAAGTATAATGAGAACAAGTAATGTCAAGTCAATGAAATAGCAAATAAAGTGCACAGCATCACCCTTCGTGCTTTTACTCTCATCCTCACCAAATAGCAAATAAAGTGCACGGCATCACCCTTCGTGCTTTTACTCTCATCCTCACATCCATGGTACGGCATGATCCTTCATACATGGTTCAATAACAAGGCACGACATGATCTTTCGTGCATAATCAATAACATGGCACGGCATTAACCTTCATGCATAATCAATAACAAGCCACGACATTAACCTTCGTGCATAAACAATAACATGTCACGGCATTAACCTTCATGCATAAATAATAAATCAAGGCACGCCATCACGCTTCGTGCATTATCACTCTTCCTCACCCAAATAACAAACACAGTTAAGGGCAGAGAATGAAAAAAGTAAATCGTGAACCATCCCAGAAAAGGACACAATAATCATCACAACAAAGTCCCGGCATGGGCAATCAATATCTCGCTTCACAACAAGTCCCGGCAAGGGAGAATAATAAACATTTTACAACCCGGCAAGGATTCAACAATTTATCTTCAAATATGTCTCGCAACAAGTATTAACAACGACTCATGGTCATGCTAGACGCCAGTGTATGGATGCTCGTCACCACGGCCCATACACCGCACTCGATCATATAGCACATAGCACATAATCCTATTCCCTCAAGCTAGGATAGTACAAACACTTACCTCGAATGTTTACGAACAATTCAATCCGTGGCAATGCCTTTTCCTTTCAAATTTGCTTCCAATCCAATCGTATCTATACACAATTGATTTAATATCATCAATACTACTGAACAAACTAATTCATAAGGCCAATTACAATTTTACAACATTCTGCCCGGAATAGTGAATATCAACCCCGGGCCCACATGGTCGGAACTCGGGGTTCGGACGAAAATCCGGTTACCCATTCCCCCACGAGTTCAAGTATATGATTTGTTTCAAAATCGGACCTCAATTCGACGTCCAATTACCCAATTCATGAAAACCCTATATTCTACCAAAAACAAGAAATTCTACCATGAAAACCTTTGATTTCTATTGAAAAACATGTTTAATGTTGTTAGGAATTGAAAGAATTAAGTAAAAAAGTGACTTACAATTGCTTTGAAGAAGAGGGAGTTCGTGAAAAATCGCCAATGGATGTTTTTGGGTTGTGAAATGTGAAAAATGAAGCTGGAAATCGTGATTTATAGATCTTTGTGTTCGCATTTGCGAGCAAGGGTTCGCAATTGCGAACCCCGACCAAATTCTGGAGTTGTAAAAATAAGCTAAGGATGGGAAGTTCGCATTTGCGAACTTTTGTTCTCATTTGCGAAGCCAAGGCAAAGCTGGGAAGTTCACATTTGCGAAATTTGTTCGCATTTGCGAACAAGGCTGGATCAAGGGATGTTCGCATTTGCGACAGGAGCTTCGCATTTGCGAAGCCAGGCGGTTAATAGAGGGCCTCGCAATTGCGAGGTTTTGTTCGCAATTGCGAACCATGCAGTCCTGGACACTGTTGCGATTTGCGATCAATGGTTCGTATTTGCGAACCCAGCCTTGACCTGTCACCTTCGCATTTGCGATAAATTCTTCGCAAATGCGAAGCCAACATCTGGGTGAAAAGCCAGCAGTGCAAAAATTCAGGAATTGATCCAACGGCCTATCAAATTTTTACCCGAGCCCCCTAGGCTCCAAACCAAACATATACACAACATCAAAAACACATTACAAACTTGTTCGTGCGATCACATCACCAATATCACATCGTTTTCATCGACTCAAGCCTCAAGTTCATGATTTTCATACTTTTGGTTTTCAAAACTTTCAAACTTGGAACTCAAGGTCCAAAACATATCAAACGACATCCAAATGTCACCAAACTTTGTAGAAAGCACATATATAATACACCTTATGTTTCAATTTATGTGAACCTATTTCCTTTTTAGTCCGTGCCAAAAAGAATGACCACTTTCCTTATTTGCAAACAATTTAACTTTATGCAATGATTTATAGCCACACAAAATAAAGGTTCCTCATTTTACACCACAAGATCAAAAGTCTTCTCTCTTTTCTTAAACTCCGTGCCCAGTCAAATGGGTTCACATAAATTGAAACGGAGGGAGTATTTAAGACTTGTACCGGGCGTCGGAACCAAAATACGAGCACGATACCAAGGTCAATTAATTCATTTTCCTTTACTAATTACATCAAAACCAATTTCACAGAAAAATTCATAACATGGGCTCTAGGCCTCGGAATTCGACTCCGGACACATGTCCAAGCCCCATATTTTCGTACGGACCTTCCGGGACCGTCCGTTCTCTGGTCCGGGTCCGTTTACCAAAAATGTTGACCGAAGTTAACCATATCAATATTAATATCATTTTTCTCCAAATTTCTCATAGAATTCATATTTTCTATCACAAAATCTTTCCGGTACATGCTCAGATCATGCACGTAAATTGAGGCAACATAGAATGAGGTTTTCAAGACCTCAGAAGCTCGAAATGATTAATAAAACAAGTGATGACCCTTTGGGTCGTCACACATTTTCATTTCTATCCCAAGGCATTAATGCCATGTCCTATAGATCTGGGCCTGTATTCACGGCTAGGTCCTGATTACTTACATCTAAAGCGGAATCAACGTAGATTAACATTTTAACAACATTACTACGAACAAATGTTATTCAATACTAGCAATTAACTGTTTCTAATAATGGCAAATTACATTTGATCCTTACTGATTTCAATATTGTCAATTTACTAAAAATGTCAACATTAGTTTGATCAACTTGTTGCTATTTCACTACTAAATTAACAGAGTATGAATCTACGAATTATCTATTGATTAAGACACTATTTACATAGTTATTATTGCTCTCATAAAACTGAAAACAACATTTGAATTTTTAACTACAGCATGCTCAGATTACAATTATGTTTCAGATTGCCATTTTTACAAAGTTGAATACGAGTTCATAGCTAAAATAGCTTCAGTAGTGTTAAAACAGTAATGTGATTTGAAATTCAATTACTTCATATTTTTCGAATTAAATGATTCTGATTCAGAACTCAACTAACAAAATAGCTAAGTATTAATATTACATGTTTAAGTTCAGAACATATACAAATTTAAGTGTATTAGCTGTGTTTTAGGCGGTTTTAGTTTTAGATTTAGGTGGTCATTATAACTAACCCACTAGATACGTTTACTACAGTATTATCTATTATTACTTTAATCTAAATCGAGTTCATATAGTCTAGTACTTATTACAACCTATTCCTAAATGAATTACAAAGATCTAAGTATTTAAAACTACATAATGAAAGAACAAAAATATAATTGAATAACTAGAATTGGTCAGCATTTTTATTTTTTCAACATGCAACTCAATTACAGCTCCAAGACATAGTTGTGTACCTGACTCAAAAGCAAATCAATGAGTTCAAGGTTTTGGAAAAAAGTTAAAAATCAGCAACATCAATGGCGATAAACAACAGTGAATAGGAGCAATTAACACAGCAAATCTCAAAACTCAACAGGCAACCAGCAAATAACTCGAGCAAATAGAAATCCAAGCTAAGTTGAAGTAAACACGACAGAGGAACAACCAGCAAAGATTCCAGAAATAGTATTCGAATTGTATGCTAAGTAAAAGACCAGTAGAATTATAAAATTCCCTCCTAAAAGTTGGAACAAAGAGTTGAACTCCAGATCAAACTCTAAAATTCAGAACCTTTGAGAAAATTTTCGACCCTCAGATTGTGTACCAGAAACTTGAACCCCTAATTCTCTGAAGGTTGGAACTCTCTTTTTTTGGAACCCATTTTCCAGGCTTGAAACAGCCTATTTAAAGAATGAATTTGGGAGGGAATTTTGAATTAGTTATTCATACTTCCCACCCAGCTCTTTTTCAATTAAAATAATTAAGTATAGCAGAATTCTAACAGAAATATACTTGAACCCTTGCTAGAAGGTTCTAGGCTATTCCTTATTGTTCTATTGGGCGGATTTTACCTATTTGCCCTCACTTGCTAAGGTTTATTACACATTTACCTTTTAACTATGCCTAATCATCCCCTTATTGTTGATGTATTTTCATTAAAAGCAGGCTTAAAATCATTTATACCCCCATTACCTCTATATAATCTACCAAAATACCAATTCATCTTCCCATTTTAACCCTTATACTCAATCATATTTACCCGACCTATGATTACGTCTGCTAAGACTTGGGTAATTAACATACTTAAAATATAACCCCTTGAGTCTCGTATTAACTTTTAGCCAGTTTCAGACTAATTACCCTTGTCAGATTTAACCACTTTTACAAAGATAGCCACAAATAAATTTTACAAATTCAAAGACTCACACTGTGTTGCAAATATAACAACAATAGACATTTTACACATATAACTTAAATGTACATAAGCACTCAGAAGATAAGAAGAAACAAACATATAAATCATATTGGAAATGTAGCCAGCTTTATGTAGTTTTGCACAAATAGCCCTAATTACGACTAACTTTAAAATTACTTAGAACTCAGAGAGATAAATTGATAATGGTTGAATTCCAATTAATCAAAACCTTAGTCGAGACAGGATCTATTGAAAAATAACATAAAACAACTAATAGCATATGATTTACAGGTAGTTATAGTCAGAACTAAGAATCCCTAGTCGATTTCTGGCATACATGTCAATAGACTCAAGTTATCAACAAATATGAACACAATAGAACAAAGCACATAATAGAGACGAGTTCAAGGTATTTAATCAATTTTAAACATGTATAGATATTTCTAAACAGATCCAAGTTTTAACAGATAAGAACACAGAAGCACAGAACAAAGGCGGGTTTCAGAGTACTTAGCTTTAGGGTTTCTTCTTTTCTTTTTCTTTTTCTTTTCTTTGTTTTCTTCTTTCTTTCTTCTCTTTCTTCTTTTCTTTATTTCCCAGTGATTCAGAGAGTTGAAGTCTCTTAGATGATAGATCTTCCAAACATACTCTTGGAGTTAATTAATTGAACGGTCCAGATCAATTTGCCCTTAAAACGTCATCGTTTGGTTTAATGAGATCTTTCGTTTGGTTCGTTGGATTAGATTACTAAATGATCGTGATTTAATTGGCTAAACTACATCATTTGTTTAAGTGAGACACTGGTCTCATCCGTTTGATCATTGAAATGAACGACCCTGATTATCTCCTCACACGTCGTCGTTTTATGTACAAGGCCACCGCTTTATTTGGTCCATTCGATTCAAATCATCAACGGCCCAGATCTTGTGGTGTTATACGGTGTCGTTCGGTTTTATACATGGGAAAGCCAGTTCAATTAGCTTGGGCCTGGTCTGTATTGTATTAATTGGGCTATGAATTTTGTATATTTGGCCCAATTCCTTGGTATTTTGAATTGTATTTTTGTTATTTTTGAATAGTATTTATTTAATTTTCTATATTTTCCCTTGTATTTTAGACTTATTTTCCTTGTGTATTTATATTAATGTATTTTTCTTTGATTTTCAAATTTTTGTATTTTTTCCTTGATTTTTCCAATTTCCTAGTATTTACCTTATATTTTTTGTGATATTTCCAATTAATTTCCTTTTTTATTTTATTTAAAATTTCTTTCAATTAAAATAAACAGTGGTATTTTTTATACCCTAATCAAACTAATTGCAATCATAAATCTTTTTTTTTTAATTTTTTTTTATTTTAGAATTAATTGCTCAAGGCAAAAATTACGTGCTCACAGCTGCCCCTCTTTTGGGCGCCATCACGACCAGGGTTGGGTCGTGACAGCAATTATGAAGGATTTTTTCCCACTCGCATATTTTGTATGAAGCATTTTTGAAAGTTTTGACTGTATCCGTCTTCAAGGATTGCCTACATATCCTGGGTTATACAAGAATCAGGTCAGTGTAGTTCGGGAATGTCTGGTAGTCGGAACTTCGAGGGAAGTAATGATTTCACTACTGTTGTTGTTGTTAGTGCTATTACTGCTGACTGACTCCTTATTACACCATGGTAAGAAAATAAAGAAGCTAGTCTAAGCTATGGTCTATGAATTACAAAAATCCTATCTATGCCCTGTGTGTCTTGTATTGCCTTGATCTTTCATCTTGCATCTTGTTATTTGTATTTGCGTCTTCCATTCTTCGATGAATATTCTTGCTTGTAACTTGCTTTAAACATATTGCTTCATTCTGCTTGTATAACTTCATAATGTATTTCCCTGTTCTCCGGGTTGGTGCCTGCTTACTACAAAATAAAGAAAAACTTTTTCTGCCCCAGTATGGGGCTTACAATCTATCATGTTGTTACTTGTTAGATAAAAGAAAAATTTTATTTTGCAGAAAATATTCCTTTGTTATACAGGTGGGCGCCTGATGTAGAAATTAAAAATGCAGAAAAATATTCCCTTGTTATACAGGTGGGCGCTGGAGCGAAAATTAAAAATGCAGAGAAGTATTCCATTGTTATCCAGGTGGGCGCGTGAGCGAAAATTTAAAAATGCAACAAACTATTCCCTTGTAATCCAGGTGGGCGCCCGAGCGAAAATTAAAAAATGAAGGAAAAATATTCCCTTATTATCCAGGTGGGCGCCTAATGCAGAAATTAAAAATGCAAAAAAGTATTTCCGTGTTATCCAGGTGGGCACCTGATGTAGAAAATAAAAATGCAGAAGAGTATTCCCTTGTTATCTAGGTGGGCGCCTGATGCAGAAACTGAAAATACAGAAAAATATTCCCTTGTTATCTAGGTGGGCGACTGAGCAAAAATTTAAAAATGCAGAAAAATATTCCCTTGTTATTTGGGTGGGCGCCTGATGTAGAAAATTTAAAAATGCAGAAACATATTCCCTTGTTATCCAGGTAGGCGCCTGATGCAGAAATTTAAAAATGCGGAAAATATTCCCTTGTTACCAGATGGGTGCCTGATGCAGAAAGTTTGAAAATGCATAAAAGTATCCAGGTGGTTGACTGATGCAGAAATTAAAAATGCAGAAAAGTATTCCCTTGTTATCCAGGCGGGCGCCTAATGCAAAAATTAAAAATGCAGAAAAGTATTTATCCAGGTGGGCGCCTGAGCTAAAATTCAAAAATGCAGAAAATATTCCCTTGTTATCCAGGTGGGCACTTGAGCAAAAATTAAAAATACACAAAAATATTCCCTTGTTGTCCAGGTGGGCGCCTGATGCAGAAATTAAAAATGCAGAAAAGTATTCCCTTGTTATCCAGGTGGGCGCCTGAGCAAAAATTTAAAAATGCAGAAAAGTATTCCCTTATTATCCAGTGGGTGCTTGAGCGAAAATTTAAAAATGCAGAAAAATATTCCCTTGTTTTCAAGGTGGGCGCTTGATGCAGAAAATTTAAAAATGCAGAAAAGTATTCCCTTGTTATCAAGGTGGGCGCCTGATGCAGAAATTCAAAAATGCAGAAAATATTCCCTTGTTATCCAAGTGGGCGCCTGATGCAGAAATTAAAAATGCAGAAAAGTATTCCCTTGTTATCCAAGTGGGCGCCTGAGCAAAAATTTAAAAATGCAGAAAAATATTCTCTTTGGCAATATGATCGCCATGTATTATTTTATTTTCTCTTGTCCTTTGAAGGACCCAGTATCATTGTGCCATGTTACATGAGAACCTGGTAATTAGCTTTTAACGGGTTTTGAACGAATAAAATGAAATGCAATGACCCTGAATTTAGGGGTGGGGATTTTTTGAAGTGAAAGACAAAACTTATCTGAGTAGGAAGGCTGATTCCTTTGACCATGCCATGCATTTGGATATCCGACCGAGTCCGTCCAACCAAATCTTTGCTGACTTTGATTTTTCCTTTCACCAACCCAAACCTTACTTGTCTTGCCATTTTTATTTCATCAGATCACTCCTCACTTTCGCCTTATGGTGCCCGCGAGGGTTTTCACCAATAAGACTCTCTCATTTTATTTTCACTCAAACTCGTGTCGCCTTATGGTGCCCGTGAGGGTTTTCACCAACAAGACTCTCTCATTTTTATTTTCTCTCAACTCACATTCGCCTTATGGTGCCAGTGAGGTTATTCACCAATAAGACTCTCTCATTTCATTATTATTTATTTTCTGTCTTCAAACTTCCGGGTACTGTCCATGATATGTTTTCCTTTGTTTTTATTGCATTGTCATTCCCATGAAATCAATCAGAATGTCTTTCTTTGGACCGTAATGTGGCTTTTGGATGGGTTTAGAAAGAACGGTATAAAAGCTCAAATTTATAACATGGGTTCAAAACAATTACAACTCTCGGAATCATAAATACATAACTTCTACCCCAGTTTCAATTTTGGGGAAACTTGGTTTTTATTTCTGTCGTGACTGAACCTCATTGAGGCTGCCTATGTACCCTTTCCGGATCAAGTCAGACGTAGTTCATACCATAAGATCTCTTCGTCGTTTGACTTTTTTCCGATTTTCTTCTTTTGTATATGTTGTCTCTTCTCTTTTTTTCATATCTTTTCTTTTTCTCCTTTTTTCAAAATTTTCCTTTTTCTCTTTTTTTTCAATCTTCTTCTTCTTCTTTTTTCTTTTCATTTCATCATTTATTTTTGTATTCATCATTGATTCCGAAAGAGGGGTAAGATAGAATAATATAATAAGGCTCAAAAGGGGTAGCAATGGGTAAGGTGTTTGGATAGAGAAATAAAATGCCTTCATTATTTCAATTTTCAAAAACATGACAAATACTATTGTATACATGAAAGGAATCATATGTAGTATCTCTTGTCTTCATCAGAGTTAATAGCAGTCTCTACATATTTCCCTTCTACATCTGTTAGATATAAAGATTCATTGGACAATACCCGGGATACTATAAACGGCCCATGCGAATTAGGCGCAAACTTTCCTGTTGCTTCAGCCCAGTGTAGTAAAATACCTCTCAACACCAATTGTCCAACCTCGAATTTATGTGGACGTACTTTCTTGTTATATGCTCTGTCCATCCTGCATTGGTACAGTTGTCCGTGACATACCGCTGCCAATCATTTCTTGTCGATCAAGCTCAATTGCTCTAACAGGGCCTTTACCCATTAATCATCATCAATTTCAGCCTCATCTATAATCGGAGGGAGGGTATTTCAATTTCTGCAGGTATCACTGCCTCCGTTCCTTACACCAATGTGTAAGGGGTTGCACCAATTGAAGTACGCACGATATTGTGATAACCCATCAGAGCAAAGGGTAATTTTTCATGCCATTGTCTCGACTCCTCTACTATTTTTTGAAGGATTTTCTTAATATTCTTATTTTCAGCTTCAACTGCTCCATTTGCTTTAGGCCGATAAGGTGTAGAATTGCGATGCAAGATTTTAAATTTCTGACATGTCTTCACCATGAGATGACTGTTACGATTGGATCTATTACTCGTAATAATCACCTTGGGAATTCTGAAGCGGCAAATGATGTTTTTATGTACGAAATCCACTACTGCCTTCTTTGTTACTGCTTTAAATGTCTTCGCCTCCACCCATTTAGTGAAATAATCAATGGCTACTAGAATAAACCTGTGCCCATTACATGATGCGGGTTCTATCGGATCGATGATATCCATGCCCCAGGTGACAAAAGGCCATGGTGCTGACATTGTATTAAACTCATATGGCGGGGATTGAATCAAGTCCCCGTGTATCTGGCGTTGATGGCATTTTCGTACATATCTGATGCAATCTCTCTCCATAGTGAGCCAATAATATCCACCCCTTAGTATTTTTTTGTCCAAAACATATCCACTCATGTGAGGTCCACAAGTTCCTGCATGTATTTCAGCGATGATTGTAGCGGCCTATTGTGCATATATACGTCTTAGTAAACCCAAATCTGGGGTTCTCTTGTATACAATCCCCCTGTTGAAGAAAATCCTCTCGCTAGACGCCTTATAGCCCTTTTCTGATCTCTCGTAGCTTGCACTGGGTATACACCCATCCTCAAATATTCTTTAATGTCATGGAACCATGGTTCACCATCAAGTTCCTCTTCTACCGTAAAACAATAAGCATTCTAATTATAAACTTATATTTGCAATGGATCTACATAAGCTTTGTCCGGATGGTGCAGCGTGGATGACAATGTGGCTAGTGCATCTGCGATTTCATTGTGCATTCTTGGGATATGCTTGAACTCTATGGATTGAAATATTTTCCATAGTTCATGTAGACACTGTCGGTACAATATAAGCTTCAAATCCTTTATCTCCCATTCTCCCTGAATTTGATGTATCAAAAGATCCGAGTCACCCATGACCAAAATCACTTGAACATCCATGTCTATTGCCATTCTTAATACCAGTATACATGCTTCATATTCTTCCATATTATTAGTACAGAAAAATGGAGTTGAGCGGTAATAGGATAATGCTGACCCGTTTCTAAAATGAGCATTGCTCCAATTCTGACTTGACAGCCCCATCAAAATATAATTTCCAACCAAGCTTTTCATCTTGTTCCAATTCTTCAATATTCATTGTCTCCTCATCAGGAAAATATGTCTTCAGTGGTTGATCGATACTCTTCATCAACTGGATTTTCTGCCAAATGATCAGCAACTGCTTGTGCCTTTATTGCAGTGCAAGTTACATAAACAATATCAAACTCCGTATGCAGGATTTGCCCTTTAGCGAGCCTTCTTGTGGGCATAGGCTTCTGGAATATATACTTCAAGGGATCCAAACGAGATATGAGATAAGTGGTGTAAGACGACAAGTAATGTTTCAACTTCTAGGCAACCCATGTTAAAGCATAACATGTCCTTTCCAGCTGAGTGTATTTTACCTCGTAAGATGTAAACTTCTTGCTGAGGTAGTATATTGCTTGCTCCTTCTTCCCCGTTTCATCATGCTTCCCCAGTACACAACCGAAGGAATTATCCAGTATGGTCAAATAAAGGATCAAGGGCCTTCCATGTTCTGGAGGAACTAACATAGGAGGATTGGCCAGATATTCCTTGATTTTGTAAAATGTATCTTGACGAATCTCAGTCCAATTCGGCGTAGAATCTTTCTTCAATAATTTGAAAATAGGCTCACAGGTCAACGTCACCTGAGCAATAAATCTGCTAATATAATTCAATCTGCCCAACAAACTTATCACCTCTTTCTTGCTCTTTGGCGGAGGCAAGTTCTGAATTACCTTTATCTTTGATGGTTCCAGTTCGATACCATGCCGGCTAACCACGAACCCTAATAACTTTCCTGATGGTACTCCAAAAGCACATTTTGCTGGATTGAGCTTGAGATTATATCTCCGAAGCCTCTAGAAGAACTTTCTCAAGTCTTTGAAATGATCGCACTGCTTTTTGGATTTAATAATAACATCATCCACATATACTTCAATCTCTCGATTATCATGTCATGAAACATAGTGGTCATTGCTCTCATATATGTAGCTCCGGAATTTTTCAACCCAACGGCATTACTCTATAGCAATATGTTCCCCACAGTGTGATAAAGGCCGTCTTTTCTGCATCTTCTTCGTCCATCAAGATCTGATGATAACCCGTATAACAATCTACAAAAGAACCAATCTCATGTTTGGCACAATTGTCAATTAATATGTGGATGTTTGGAAATGGAAAATCATCCTTCGGACTTGCTTTATTAAGGTCTCGATAATCTACGCACACTCAGGTTTTTCCGTCTTTCTTTGGAACAGGTACAACATTGGCTAACCAAGTGGGGTACTTGGTGACCCATATGACCTTTGCCTCAAACAGCTTGTTGACTTCTTCTTTTATTTTCAAACCGATATCTGTTTTGAACTTTCTCAACTTTTGCTTAACGATCCGGCATTCCGGATAAGTAGGCAACTTATGTACCACCAAATCAGTACTGAGCCCTGGCATGTCATCATAAGACCAGGCAAATATATCTTTGTACTCATGTAATAACTTGATCAAGTCTTCTCTGAGTGAGGCTTCTAAGTGCACACTAATCTTTGTTTCCCGAATATTCTACTCATCCCCCAAGTTAATAGACTCCGTCTCATTTAAGATTGGTTTGGGTTTCTCTTCGTAGAGGCTCAAATCTTTACTAATTTCCTCCAAAACTTCCTCATCCTCATATTCCACTTCATTATCATTTTCAATTTCTTGTATAATTATCTGATTATCAAGACTAGACTGGAAATCCTTCACGCATGACACATCATTGAAATCAGCAAAAATTGGACTGTACAAGGAAAGAGAAGAAAATAAAATAAGGCTACAAAAATATAGGAAGAAAGAAATTGCATTTCATTAAACTTTGAAAGGTAACAAGGTTTGGATACATTTGACTAGACGGGACATAGGATTACAATTTTTAAACAAGACTGATTTAGGAATGGAACATTAAAGCTAACTACCACAACTCCCTTCTGATTGGAAGAGGACTAGCTTCCCAATTATTTGGCCTGATCTGGGGTCCAACAAACTGAACATCCATCTTGCTTGTTCCCTCGGCTTCCTCTATCATATTCACGCCTTCAAAAAACCTCTCAAACCGTTCTAACAGCTCTTCATCTGGCCTTATCTATGCATGGCCCGACATGACAGTTGCCGGACGTCTTTGTGTACCAAGCTTGACGAAGGAATAGGAATGTTTTGGGATAGGTTTGGGAAGGGTCTATCCTCTCTTTTTCAATCTTTTGGCTCTCTGTATATCAGTGATGGTTGGCTTGAAACCCAGGCCGAAAGTATTAGTGCTACCCGGAAGGTGAACTAGTTGTGTTTTTCCTTGTAGAGGAACTCCTAGACTTTTCCCAGAGAGAACCCATTCTTTAACATTTTATTAGCAACCATGACCGCCGCAAGGGTTACTTTGGGTACTGGGATGCTTTCCACTTCATATATCTTGTTCACAGACACAGTGTCCATCACTTTGTACACCCAAGGACCTTTGTCACCCTCGGCTTCTTTTAATGGCGTGATGGTATTGCAAACATTATCTTCACCATACATTGCTATCTCTTGCTGATCCCATTCAAACTTCACCATTTGATGGAGTGAAGAAGGCACCGCTTTAGCAGCATGGATGCATGGACATCCTACCAGGAGGTTATAGGACAGAACAACGTCCAACACTTGAAATTCCATAGTGAATTCAACCAGTCTGATGGTGAGTTTTAATATGATATCTCCAACAGTGTTCTTTCCACCTCTGTCGAATCCTCTCACACATATGTTGTTTCTATGGATTCTTTCATGATCAATCTTCAGTTTTCCCAGAGTATATAAGGGACAAATATTAGCACTCAACCCATTATCGACCAAGACACGGGTCACCACTGATTCCTTACACTTTACTGTAAGATATAACGCCTTGTTGTGCTATGTCCCTTCCAATGATAGTTCATCGTCCGAGAATGTTATCCTATTTGCCTCAAAGATTTTGTTTTTAGTCTTTTCCAAATGACACACTGTTGATTTTTTCTAGTACATGAGCTTCATTCAGGATCTTCATTAATGCCCTTCGGTGTTCATCAGAATGTATCAACAAAGATAGCAAAGATATTTGAGGTGTCTTCCTCAGCTGCTCCCCTATGGAATAATCTTGAGCTTTCATTTTCTTTAGGAACTCATTAGCTTCTTCTTCGATGACCACTTTCTTCATATGGGCCGAATTTTCTTTCACAACTTTTGCCTTTCTCAAATCGTCAGGAGCAAAACATCTCCCAGACTGGGTCAAACCATGGGTTTTGCAGATCTCCCCCTTGTCTTCTTTTCCTTTGTACCTGATAGTTACCTTGACATAATTCCAAGGTACGGCTTTGATGTTCACAATTGGCATCTGAATGACTGGCTTAATAACAACTTGCTCTATATGTGCCCCTTTCACAGTCAATATGGGCTTCACCCTGGGTACTATCACTTTTACAGGTTCAAGTTCAACTACCACTGCTGGCTGACTTACAAGTGGCACAATTGATACGTTGTCACTCCCGACTTTCTCCTCTGTCTTGCTGTTTGCTTTGATTGTCATCACAATCTGAGAGGGCTTTTTTGCAGCTTTCTCTTTATACCAGCTCTATCATATGTAATTCATGGTGCACAGGCAAAGGATTTTGCATTCTGTTCGGAGCCTTGGGGGCTTGTACCTCAATTCTTCTAGAGCCAATGAGTTCCTCTATCGCAGATTTTAGGTGCCAACATTTCTCCGTATCATGTCCCGGTGCCCCTAAAAAATATTCAAAATGGATGGATTGATCAAAGTTACTCGATAGAGGATTGGGAATTTTAGGCTCAATAGGACTCAGCATCCCCAATTGTCTTAATCGGTGGAATAGGCTGGGATATGATTCTCCTAGAGGAACGAATGTTTTCTTTCTCCTAGCCCTGTCATTTTTTACTTCGGGGTCGGGACGAAAACTGGCTCTAGTGGGATTTCTGTAGGTTTTTGGTGGCGGGTATGTATTTTAGGCGTGGTAGACATTCTGAGGGGCTGGAGTTCGCCATGAAGGAGGAGGCGGTGGGTAAGAGTGGGCATGCTAGACAGAAAACTGAGGACCAGTCGGAGGGTAATAATGTTGAGGTGGGTTATACGGTGTTGGTGGGTAAGGTTGATATGGGCGAGGCTGATGATGATACGGGTTGGGGCCCCGGGACCAAGACCTTCCCTCTATAACTACCACTTCTTCTTTCTTTTTCTTCCCAATTGCTCATCCCTTCCCCGTCTGAATTGCTTGATTGGTAGCCTTAATGGCTGAATAACTCATGATTTTGTTTGTTTTCAAACCTTCTTCAATAAAGCTCCCCATTTTTACCACCACATTAAAGGTCTTTCCAATTACAGACACCAGATGCCCGTAGTATGTCGGCTCCAAAGCTTGTAAGAAACAATCTACCATTTCTCCTTCTTTCATTGGTGGATCCACACGAGCCGGCTGTTCTCTCCACCTAAAACCATACTCCCAAAACCTCTTTCCGGGCTTCTTTTCCATTTTAGTCAATGACAATCTATCCGGGATGATTTCTAAATTATATTGAAAATGGTTTGCAAATGATTGAGCCAAATCATACCAAATGGACCATCGGGTATGATCTTGATGGGTGTACCATTCAAGTGTTGAGCCGCTGAGGCTTTGACTGAAAAAAGCCATAAGTAGTTCATCTTTTCCCCCAGCTCCATGCATTTTGCTGCAATATCCTCTCAGATGGGCCACTGGATCACCATGGCCATCATACATGTCAAAGTTCGACAATTTAAACCCAGCTGGTAGTTGTACTTCGGGGAACAAACACAAGTCCTTGTATGCCACACTAACTTGGCCTCCCAAACCCTGCATATTGCGAAATGACTGCTCAAGGCTCTTCATTTTCATGGCCATCTCCTCTTGTTCAGGATTTCTAACGGGTTTCTCCTCTTCTAGCATATTTATAAGTGGGGTATAAGAATCATGTTGTCTGAAGGTGGGTGCTGAAGGGTAGTAATGATTATCCTGGATATGAAATACAGGCTCACTAGAGGATTTGTGTAAAGCGGCTGGTGGTGGTGCCATATACACTGGAGCAGCCTGGCGTGGTGGTGGTGGAGCTTGTTTAGGAAGTGAGGGTGGTACTTGTGACATAGTGGCGTAATAGTATGGGTATGTAGGGTATGTAGAAGATGAGTTCATGGTGGGTGGATCTTGGTTTGGGACTGGTGGAGGAATATATATAGGATTGGTTAGGTAGGTAGGTAAGGGTTGTCCCCTCGACCAAGCCTGATACATTTTCGACATCTGATGTTTAAGCTTATACATTTCTTCCTTCATGCTATTCACATCTACTACTTCCTTTTCTTGCACGGTATCCATGATTGTCAGCTCAATTTTTTGGGTAACTGCTTTCATCATGCTTTTAGAACGATTGTTGTAGTTGTGATTTGCTAGAATGCGAATTGCTGACTGCTTTATTTGATACTCATCAACGACAAAAACTTGTTAATAGTTAAATCATATTAGATGAACATCACAAGTGTTAAAAACACAACTTTTGCCTCGCAATTATGCGTCATCCTGGCATTTGTTATCTTTCCGCCAATTTACTTTTTTCGGCTTTTCCTTTTCTTTTCTTTCTACCCATGTTCTTTTTTTCATCATTTTTTCGTTTTCATTAATCCTTTTTTTCTTTTTGTTTTTCGATCCTATATGTTTGTCTATCGCACAAGCAATTGCATGTAAGGAAAATATAATGACAACATTTTGGATTTTCAATTTCATTGATACAAAAGATGATGTTGTACTACAACCTTCTAAATAAAATACAGAAAATTCATGTCCTATGAAAACATTAAAGCTCCTAGTGTCCGCGAGACATCATTTGGTCTTACCGCGGGCCTATATGCTAATCCCCTTTGGTGTTTATCCAAGTCTGTCATTAATTGTTTCACAAAGATCATTGCTGCTGCGGCAAATGTGGACTGGGTCATATCCTTGCACAGTTGTCATTTCCGTGTAATATAATGAGCAATATGTCCAATTCTTTCCCTGAAAATTCCTTTCTATTGAAGCAACCTCCCAATCTATAAGGCACGAGCATCCAAGGTTTGTTCGCTCTTCTTTTAAAGTTTCTGTAGCTTTAATTCTAACTGAGCCATGGCCATGTAGCAGTGCTCTCTTTCTACGTCGAATTCTTTTGTTTGTTTGCTACTTTTAACCTCGGCCGCAACAATCTTTTTCCTAAGCCGAGGAACTTCAACATTATGTTCATCCTTTAACTGTTGGATCATCCGAGCCCTTTCTTCAGCATTCCTGGCCAATTGTTTCCGAACCCCAATTAATTCCTTCTCGGCTTTATCTAGATCAAAGCTGTATTCGTTCACCTTGCACCGTAAATTATTAATTAGCTTTTCATCTCGGGCAAGTCGAACTGGGATTTCGGTTGCTGCTCTCATTTTCACAATCTGAGCCTTCAATGTTTCATTCTCTTTAATCATCTGTTTCTTTTCACCCTCATCGGCCGCTGGTTGTAAGCTGCTTTCGAATTTGAGGTCCTGAACTTGTTTTTCCAACATACTGATTTTGGATCGATATTCATTCTCCTTGGCCATCCAATCCCATTGTTCCTTTGATATCTCTGAAAATTCTTGAATGTGAGGTCTCTTCGTTGGTCTATCATGTTCAAAATCTCTACGGTACCATGCGAAATACCCATGTGTCACTTCACCTCTAGCCCGATCTCTCACACAAGTGTCCACTCTCAGACATTGGCACTCATTACATATTTGTCAGACTTTTGCTTCAGGAAATTGCCCATCGGGACTAATCTCTATTGCTTGAAGACTGAGATCCCCATCTTTTGGCACAATTTGATATCTCCTAAGTTGCTGGAAACTCGATATGGCGCATAAGGTTGGATACTTTTGAGACCCATTAAAAGGAAATACGATCCTTCTGCTGGCATGTATATTATTTCATTTATGGGCAACCATCCGTATGCCCATTCTATCTGGCTGGAAGTAGGTGACCCAACCTTTTGATCCTTTTGGCAACTTGGCCTCTTTTGTCCTCATGAATAATTCTTCGATACAAGTCTTTTCAGACGATCCATAACTCAAAAACAGAGGGTAGTGGCATAAATGCTCGATCATCCACATCTGAAGTAGTAGATTACACCCCTCGAAGAAATCTTCTCACGCTTTGCAGGCTTTGAGAGTACGGAAGATATCAACCAGTATCATTAGTGTCAAAGTACTGTTGTCCTATGTAAGGAGGGTACTGCAATCCTGGCAACTCTGATGTCGATGTTCCCGTCTTTCCTTGGAAATATTATTAATCCAAGAAAGGCTACCAAGAAGGCAAAGCGCCTATGTCCCTACCATTTAGCCCGGTTTGCTTTGATGTAGAGTTTGTTCGTTGGAATATTAAATCCTCCTACGTGACCATATCTGTGGTATATAAAGTTCATGGTGCAAAACCCATGGACCAAATCTTCATTGTGAACATTTCTGGCTATTTTCAAAGAGTCGAGAAATCTGTGCAGTGTGATGGCTCTTAGAGCAACCAGATATTTGTCTTTCAAGGGAACCTCACCCTTTCCTATGTAGTTAGCAATCTCTTCCAATGTCGGACTGAGCTCTAAGTCCGATAAGTGGAGCACATTGTGTGCGGGATCCCAGCAAGAAACTAAGGCTCGAATAATGTTGCCTCGAGGTACGATATCAAGCAGCCCAGTAAGATCTTTCAAATATTTCTTGACCCAATCTTGTCCATCTTGGCCCAAATCATTCCACCATAATCGTAACTCCAAAGGGATCTTATTCATTAGTGAAAAATGTTCGTTTTACATTGTGCTTATCCTGCACATTTATTAAAGGTGATTTAAACTCATATTATTTGATTCGAAAACAAAATATTTTTTCAAAGAAAAAAAATTTTCATCATTTATCTTCAAAAGAATCCCTATTTGTGAACTCAGCCTTTCAATACCTCGTTTGAAGATTTCAAGGCTATATTTATTATTTAAGGGAAATGACTTCAAAAGTGGCCATTTTTGCACAAATAACCTTCCGGTTTCCTTTCGGAACATTCGGCTATTTTCAAAAACGGCATCACTTTTGATTTATTTAAAAATTAAAAACTTGACATTTTTGGTTATTTTTTTTGAAAAGGGGGTGGTTGGACCCATCAAGGGTTGCCTACGTATCTCGCCTAGTGGTGAGAATCAAACTAGCGTAGTTCGGTCAAATTGTTTTAAGACCACCTGTATTGACAAAATTAACCCGACTCCTTTCATATTTTCTTTTCTTCAAAATTTTGACAGCGTTTTGACAGTATTTAGTCATCGATTTTTCATAAAATTTCTATTTTTCTCTTTTTTTCTTTTTCAGGAATTTAGCCGGTCAGCATAATAGTCCAGGACAAATAAATGCAACACATAATGATGCTCGATCTTTTTATATCTGGGTTACCTGTCCTAGACGAACACAACCCATGTGTTGAGTCCCCTAAGTCAGATATGATGCAAATAATCGTCCTAATTATAGGCTTAATATCCTGATTTTTCATTGGTACTAGAATGTGTACCCGAGCGGACAACTCGGATCGAGGAGGAGGCTACGTATCTGGGACCCGCGGGATCGTCTGGCTTTGTACCTTTTTCCGACATTGGGTATGACTTAATAGAAAGGGGAGTCTCAACCAGTAAGCACATCCCCGGAGGTAAGAAGAGAAGGGTTTTCGGCAAAATTTAAATATATAGTTCACGTAATATCAAAGCGGTAAACATATAGCATGTTGATCAAAACATATAATGAAATCAGATATAAACAAAACATCAATTTTAACTGAGCTCGAATTGTTAAACTCTGAACCGAAGTTCTGGGTTTCTTATCTCCAGTAGAGTCGCCAGAGCTGTCACACCTCCTTTTTCTTTTACTACTTATATACCGCTTATTAATACTACACCCCAGGAAGAGATATAATAATAAAAAGGGAAGGATTTTGTCCAATTAAAGGAGAGTCAGAATGGGATTTATTTATTAAAATTCAGAGTTGCCACTTGGAAAAATAATGGTGTCCCAAGTCACTGGTGTAATCCAGAACCGAGGAAATTATGACTCTGTTATAGTCTGCAAATTCAGAAATCCGAATAAGAAATTTTGTTAACCCGGGAGAAGGTGTTAGGCACTCCCGGAATCCGTGGTTCTAGCACGGTCGCTCAACTGGTGTATTTTTTTTATCTGATTTCTTTATATGCTTCAATTTTATGCATTATTAAAGTTTCGCTTTGTCATTTTTTAAGAATTGCGAAGTTGCAAAAATGCATTTTGAGTCACACCGTACCAGTACGCATGTTACTTTAGTGCATTTTAGCTTCGCCGGAATTTTGGATTTGGGTCAGATAAATTTGCACCCATATTAGGAATGTAATATTATTAATCGCGCCTAAAGTATCTACATATTTATTAACTTCGGGAAAGACCGAAATTCATTAAACCCTTCCAAATCTAGAGTTTTTGTGTTGAGATTTATTTGAGGGCCCCATAATTAAGCATTTATGGTTTAGTGAGGCTCATCTCCATTTTATTAAAGTCCAACCTTAAATGGCTACATTTTCTATTTTTGGTATTTCATACTAGGTATAAATGTTTTAGATTTATGTTATTTTTATATCATTCTTTATTGGAATTCAAGCCCCCCTTTATACGCTATTGGGCTTGAAATCTAGGCTTACTCACATTATTGTACCCAGGTGCAACTAGACAGCTAGGGTCCAGCTAGCATTTTCATTTCTATCCCAAGACATTAATGCCATGTCATTTAGATCTGGGCCTGTATTCACCGCTAGCCCCAGATTACTTACAGCAAAAGGGGAATCAAATCAGATTAACATTTTAACAACAGTACTACGAACAATTTATTCAATACTAGCAATTAACTGTTTCTAATAATGGAAAAATTACATTTGATCCTTACTGATTTCAATATTGTCAATTAACTAAAAATATCAACAACTAGTTTAATCAACTTGTTGCTATTTAACTACTAAATTAATAGAGTATGAATCTATGAATTATCTCTGTATTGAGACACTACTTACAGAGTTATTATTGCTCTCATTAAACTGAAAACAGCAGTTGCATTTTTAACTACAGCATGCTCAGATTACAATTATGTTTCAGATTGCCATTTTTTTTACAAAATTGAATACGAGTTCATAGCTAAAATAGCTTCAGTAGTGTTAAAACAGTAACGTGATTTGAAATTCATTTACTTCATATTTTTTGAATTAAATGATTCTGATTCAGAACTCAACTAACAAAATAGCTAAGTATTAATATTACATGTCTAATTTCAGAACATGTATAAATCTAAGTGTATTAGTTGTGTTTTAGTCGGTTTTAGTTTTAGATTTAGGTTATCATTATAACTAACCTACTAGATTGGTTTACTACAGTATTATCTACTACTACTTTAATCTAAATCGAGTTCATATATTATAGTACTTATTACAACCCATTCCTAAATGAACAAAGATCTAAGTATTTAAAACTACATAATGATAGAACAGAAATATAATTGAATAACTAGAACTGGTCAGCATTTTTATTTCTTGAACATGCTACTCAATTACAACTCCAGGACATAGTTGTATACCTAATTCAAAAGCAAATCAATGAGTTCTAGGTTTTGGAGAAGAAGAAAAAATCAGCAACAACAACGGCGATAAGCAACAGCGAACATGAGAAATTAACACAGCAAATCTCAAAACTCAACAAGCAACTAGCAAATCACTCGAGCAAATAGAAATCCAAGCTAAGTTGAAGTAAACAAGACAGTAGAACAACCAGCAAAGATTCCAGAAATAGTACTCGAACTGTATGCTAAGTAGAAGACCAGTAGAATTATGAAATTCCCTCCTAAAAGTTGGAACAAAGAGTTGAACTCCAAAAATTAAACTCTAAAATTCAGAACCTTTTTGAGTAAATTTTAGACCCTCAGATTGTGTACCAGAAACTTGAACTCCTAATTCTTTGAAGGTTGGAACTCTATTTTTTTGGAACCCCTTTTTCAGGTTTGAAACAGCCTACTTATAGGATGAATTTGGGATGGAATTTTGAATTAGTTATTCATATTTCCCACCCCAGCTCTTTTTCAATTAAATCAATTAAGTATAGCAGAATTTTAACGAAAATACACTTGAACCCTTGCTAGAAGGTTCTAGGCTATTCCTTATTGTTCTATTGGGCGGATTTTACCTATTTGCCCTCACTTGCTGGGGTTTATTACACATTTACCTTTTGACTATGCCTAATCTACCCCTAATTGTTAATGTATTTTCAGTAAAACCAGGCATTAAAGTCATTTATACCCCTATTACCTCTATATAATCTACAGAAATACCAATTCATCTTCCCCGTTTAACCCTTATACTCAATCATTTTTACCCGACCTGTCATTAGGTCTGCTAAGACTTGGGTAATTAAAATATTTAAAATATAACCTCCTGAGACTCGTTTAAACTTTTAGCCAGTTTTAGACTAATTAACCTTTTTAGATTTAACAACTCTTACAAAGATAGCCACAAATAAATTTTACAAAATCAAAGACTCACAGTGTGTTGCAAATATAACCATAATAGACATTTTACACATATAACCTAAATGTGTATAAGCACTCAGAAGTTCAAAAGAAACAAACATATATATCATATTGCAAATGTAGCCAGTTTTATGTAGTTTTGCACAAATAGCCCTTATTACAACTAACTTTAAAATTAATTAGAACTCAGAGAGACAAATTGATAATGGTTGAATTCCAATTAATCAAAACCCTAGTCAATACAGGATGTATTGAACAATAACATAAAACAACTAATAGCATATGATTTACAGGTAGTTATAGTCAGAACTAAGAATACCTAGTCGATTTCAGGCACACATGTCAATAGACTCAAGTTATCAACAAATATGAAGAAAAAAAGAACAAAGCATAGAATAGAGACGAGTTCAAGGTATTTAATCAATTTTAAACATGTACAGAGATTTTTTGAAACATATCCAAGTTTTAACAAATAAGAACACAAAAGCACATAATAACGGCGGGTTTCAGAGTACTTAGCATTAGGGTTTCTTCTTTTATTACATATATTCTTGATTTCCCAGTTTTTTAGAGACTTGAAGTCTCTTAGATGATAGATCTTCCAAACAGACTCTTGGAGGTTGATTTGGGTGTGTAAAAGAGTATTTAGAGACCCATGATGAGGTTTTTGAAAGGTTTTGGTTTTGGGTGTTCGCCGGAGAAGGGTTCTGGTGACAAATTTTTTAATATTCGAAGAGTTTGGGTTATATTCGAGATATGGGGCTAGGATAGGGTGAAATATCGTTTTGTGGTGGTTTTGGGGTGTTATGGTGAAGGGTTGGTTCATAGTTTGGTGGTCGCCGGCTAGGGTTCCGGCGACCGGAGATTCATGATTGGGGGACTGGTGGGTTTTTGGGGTGAGATTAATGGGGATAAGGGTGTTAGAAGGAGGAGACGGGTGTTCAGAGGGGGGCCTGAGCCAGAGAAGACAACAAAAGAGTGACCACCGGGAGGGTTCCGGTGGTCTTGTGAGAGAAGGGGAAGGAGAAGAAGGGTTCAGGGTCGGCTAGGGTTTCATTGTGATAGATGTGTGTGTGTATTGATCTAAATGAACGGGGCTATGATATATATATTAAACTTGTGTTATTTTCTTTCAACCATTCGATTTAATTAATTGAACGGTCCATATCAATTTGCCCTTAAAACGTCATCGTTTGGTTTAATAAGATCTTTCATTTGGTCCGTTGGATTAGATTATTAAACGGTCGTGATTTAATTGGCTAAACTACATCGTTTGTTTAAGTGAAACACTAGTCTCATCCGTTTGATCATCGAAATGAACAGCCCTGATTATCTCCTCATACGTCGTCGTTTCATGTACAAGGCCACCGCCTTATTTGGTCCATTCGATTCAAATCATCAACGACCCAGATCTTGTGGTGTTATATGGTGTAGTTTGGTTTTATACCTGGGAAGGCCGGTTCAATTAGCTTGGGCCTGGTCTGTATTGTATTAATTAGGCTATGAATTTTGTATATTTGGCCCAATTCCTTGGTATTTTGAATTGTATTTATTGTATTTTTATTATTTTTGAATTGTATTTATTTAATTTTCTGTATTTTCCCTTGTATTTTAGACATATTTTCCTAGTGTATTTATATTAATGTATTTTTCTTTGATTTTCAAATTTTTGTATATTTCCCTTGATTTTTCAAAATTCCTAGTATTTACCTTATATTTTTTGTGATATTTCCAATTAATTTCCTTTCGTATTTTATTTCAAATTTCTTTCAATTAAAATAAACACTGGTATTTTTATACCCTAATCAAACTAACTGCAATCAAAAATAATTTTTTTTATTTTTAGTTTTTGGAATTAATTGTTTGGGTCAAAAATCACGTGGTCACAAGGTAACTCAAGGAATTTGAGCTAAACCTAGGGTATAATGAGAGTTAAAGTTTTAACACAAAATTGACCATGCAATGAACTAGAAGTCATATAATTGTGATTCTTAGATGATAGAGAATAACTTCCCTTGAAAAATCTTGGAATCCGAGCACATGGGCCCAGGGTAAGAATTTAGGAAACTAGTGTTAATGGCTAGGAAATTGCTTAAATAGCTAGAACTTGATCCTATAAGTCTTTATTTACTAGTTCTTGCTTCGTTTGATTAGTGTGGGATTTTCTGGCTTTGAATTAAGGACTTGGGCTCTTTCTTGGAGATTGGGAGTGCACTTTGGAGCGAGGTGAGTCTCCATTCTAACCGTGTAAGAGGGAAATGTCCCCTTAGGTATAATAAATAATTAAATTGCTTTATATTTGGGGGCTAGGTACACACCAGGTGACGAGAGTCCATGCGTAGTGACTTTGTGACAGTATGGGTATTCTAGGATCCTAAAGCATACTATATGTGAAATCTCTGTAATCTTGTTGGCTGTTGAATTGTTTAGATCATGTATTGAGTCGTACATGGAAGAACACGTATTTTTATGTGTACCCTCGTCGCACGTATGATTTGCGAACGGGGTGATTGTGGTTTAATGTTTTACCGCATCGCACGTATGATTAGAGATCAGGGTAATAGATGTATCTATGGTTCGTGCCGCTCGACCATCGACAGTGCACATTTATTTTCTATTGGAGTGGGTCATCGACCTCGGCATGTTTGTGCATGATTTATGTATTGCTGTTAATTGTGGTATTAGTACTATTTGCTATTTAAAGAAAGAAACTGGAAATTTGGGTAAGGCAATAATATGAGTAAAAGATCTTTTTGTGGAACCTGTATATTTGATAATTTATTATGTTGTATAATTCCCCCTACTATGTCATATTATTTGCACCTTAGTAAGTATGAAGTCGACCTATCGTCTCTACTTCTTCGAGATTAGACTGGAAGTCTTTTTCTTATATTTATTATTTTTTGTCTATTCTGATTCAGACAGTAGGATAGTGTTTTTGTATATTTTGTGTATACTCTATTACTCGCGCGTAAGTAGTGACACCGGGTTCTGGCACACACACAGTATGGATGGTCACTCTTGGGGTCTATTTCTCTATGTCAGTACATTATAGTTCTGCTGATTTTCTGTATTTTCTAAAAGTCTTTAACATGTTGGTTTTGGGTTAAACTGAAATGGGTATTTAATATATAATTCTGCACCTGGATGGCCCAACTAGTTTGTTGGGCGCCATCATGACCTATTTTTGAAAAAATGGGTCATGACAACATGGTATCAGAGCACTAGGTTCATGTAGATCTCACAAGTTACGGGAAAACCTAGTAGGGTCTTGTAGATCGGTACGGAGACGTCTGTATTTATCTTCAAGGGGCTATAGGGTGTGAGGAAAGACTACTCTTTATTCATTTCCATCGTACAGTGGTCGGTATACTAAGTTTCTTATCCTATTTTTTCACAGATGGTGAGGACCCGTACTGCCAGCGTACCAGAACCGGGAGCAGTTACTCCCCCTAGTGCTAGAAGCCGAGGTACAAGCCGGGGGAGCACACCAGCTCGTGGTAGGGTACTAGGGCATCCCAGAGCCATTCCAGCTGCACCACCAGCAGAACCTAATGAGGATCTCATCATCAAGGAGCAGGGTGAGGCGCCCGCAGCTGCGCCTATTCTAGTAGACTTCATGACTACACAGGGATTTCAGGAGGTCATGGACCGTATTGTAACGACCCGACCCGTCGTTACGGGAATTTCCAGTAGATCTGGCTACCTCACAGGTATAAGGGGGAGAACAGACCCCTACCGCTCAAGCTCCAGGTCATGCAGCTGCCATTTACCATACTCTGGGTACACTACATGTAGAGGGGGTCCAACCAGTTATTGCAGCAGTACTGCAGGCTAAACTAACTGTGGACGGTAATCCACAAAAGTTATTAGACAGATGGACCAGATTACACCCTTCAGTATTTGGGGGTGAGCGTCATAAGAACACTCAAGATTTTATTGACAGGTGCAGGGATAGGCTACGCAATATGAGGATTTAGAGTCACATGGAGTTAACATCACTACTTTTTAGCTTGAGGGCAGGGATCGTAGATGGTGGCAGTCCTATGCACATAGCAGGCTAGCAGATTCTCCTCCCCTCACCTAGGGTCAGTTCACTCAGTTATTCCTTGATCGATACATTTCACTCTCTGAGAGGGAAGAGCTGCGTCATCAGTTTAATCATCTAGAGTAGGGTCAAATATTAGTGACTGATTATTAGGCGAGGTTCTCGAAGCTGTCCTTCCATGCCCTCATGATACTTCCCACAGAGACAGAGAGAGTGCGAACTTTCATTCCGGGATTGCACCCCACTATTCGGTCTGGCATGGCTCGAGAGGTAGAGATAGGCATAGGGTACCAGCTAGTGATTGAGATAGCCCACAGGATTGAGGGCTACAGCATGAGAGATAGAGAGCATATGCAATAGGACAAGAGGGCCAGATTCTCCGGAGAGTTCAGAAGTGCCCTAGATAGGGGTAGAGGTCAGTTCGGGAGGGGTCAACCGAGCAGATCCACATACTCAAAACCACCACCCTCTCTCTGAGGTGCTTCAGTGAAGTCTTATTTTAGTGCGATGCTGGAGAGTTTTTACTTCCCCCAGCCATTCAGGCCCTTCCGGCGAGTACTCTGGTTATCATAGTTCTTCAGTACTCACCGATGTGCCACACCATAGAGTTCGTATCGCCTACCGGCTATTCAGGGGTCTTCTAGTGGGCATTCAGGTCAGCAGGCTCAGACTTCAAGGCATCAGGCTATGATACCAAGAGGGTGTTACGAGTGTGGAGATCCAGGTCATTTGAAGAGGACTTGTCCCAGACTTTGGGGCAAGGGGGTGCAGTAGGGTCAGCAGTCTATGGCACCAGCACCAGATGCCCAGCTATCTAGAGGTGGAGGGTAGACTGGTAGTGGTTGTCTTAGAGGTGTAGGCCAGATAGAGAGAGGTCATCCACCTACCACTACTTCAGGTGGAGGCCAAGCCGCTAGTGCTCCGGCTAGGTTCTATGCCCTTCCAGCTAGGACAGATGCATTGGCCTCGGCTGCCATGATTAAGGTATTATTTCCGTTAGTGGTAGAGAGGCATCAGTACTATTTGATCTAAGGTCCACTTATTCTTATGTATCATCTATGTTTGCTCATTTTTTGGCCATTTCCCCTGAGCTCTTGGGTGTTCTTGTTCATGTATCCACTATTGTGGGCGATTCTGTAGTTGTGAACTGGGTCTACCGGTCTAGTGTGGTAATTAACTGTGATTTTGAGACTAGAGCAGCTCTCTTATTGCTTGATATGATCGACTTTGATGTTATCATGGGCATGGATTGGGTATCTCCTTATCACGCTATTTTAGATTGCCATTCCAGACTGCTTCTCTAGTGATGCTAGGGTTGTCAAGACTGGAGTGGAGGGGCTCCACTATGGATACACCTACCAGGGTTATTTCCTGCCTGAAGTCTCAACGCATGGTTGAGAAGGGGTGTATGGTCTACTTAGCTTATGTTCGAGTTACCAACAAAGTTTTCGACGATTGATTCAGTGCCAGTAGTCCGAGATTTTGCTGATATTTTTCCTTCTGATCTTCCTAGCATGCCTCCGGATCGTGATATTGATTTCTGTACAGACTTGGCTCCAGGAACTCAGCCTATATCTATCCAACCATATCGTATGGCTCCTAAGGAGCTGCAGGGGCAGTTAGAGGAGTTGTTGGTAAGGGATTTGTTAGGCCCAGCATACCACCTTGGGGTGCACCAATGTTGTTTGTAAAGATGAAGGATGGGACAATGCGGACGTGCATTGATTGCCACTAGTTAAACAAAATAACCATCAAGAATAAGTACCCATTGCCCCATATTGATTATTTGTTCGACCAGTTGCAGGGTGCTAGGGTGGTCTCTAAGATTGACCTGAGATCAGGGTATCATCAACTGAAGATTCGGGATGCAGATATTCCGAAGACCGCACTTAGGACAAGATATAGCCATTTTGAGTTCCTGATGATGTCATTTGGCTTGACTAATGCTTCAGCGGCATTTATGGATTTAATGAATAGAGTGTTCAGGCCCTATATTGACTCCTTCATCATTGTTTTCATTGATGATATCTTGATATATTCATGTAGCTTGGGGGAGCATGAGCATCTTTTGAGGGCAGTGCTTCAAACTTTGCGAGAATGGAAGCTTTATGCTAATTTCTCCAATTGTGAGTTTTGGCAAGAGTCAGTGGCATTCTTGGGGCATATCATGTCACGAGGTGGTATTAAGGTGGATCCCAAGAAGATCAAGGTAGTTCAGAGTTGGCCACGTCCTACTTCAGTAACCGAGATCAGGAGCTTTCTGGGGTTAGTAGGCTATTATTGGTGATTTATACAATGCTTCTCATCCATTGCAGCAACTCTGACCAGGTTGACCCAAAAGGGTGTCCCATTCTGCTGGTCCAATAATTGTGAGGATAGCTTCTAGAAGCTCAAGACGGCTTTGACCACCGCATTAGTTCTTGTATTACCTTTCGGTTTAGGGATGTATACGGTATATTGCAACACTTCTCGCGTTGGCTTGGGATGTGTATTAATGCAGGAGGGACGAGTTATTGCATATGCCTCTCGTTAGTTGAAGGTTCCTGAGAAGAATTACCATGTGCACGATCCAGAGTTGGCGGTGATTGTTCATGCTCTTAAGATGTGGAGGCATTATTTATATGGGGTGTCATTTGAGGTGTATACAGACCATCGCAGCTTGCAGCATTTATTCAAGTAGAGGGACCTTAATTTGAGACAATGGCTCGAGTTGCTGAAGGATTATGGCATCACCATTCTTTATCACACAGGCAAGGAAAATGTGGCCGCGGATGCCTTGATTAGGAAGGTGGAGAGCATGGGTAGCTTGGCAATCATTCCTGCTTAGATGAGACCACTAGCCTTGGACATTCAGTCCCTAGCTAACAGACTTGTAAGATTCCACATTTCAGAGCCCGGCCGGGTCCTAGCATGTGTGGTTGCTCAGTCTTCATTGTTGGGGGAGATTAAGGCCCGATAGTTTGATGATCCACATATGGCTGTCCTCAAAGAGATGATGCTTCAAGGAGGTTCTAAGGAGGTTTCTATTGGCGATGATGGTGTATTACGGCTCCAAGGCCGTGTATGTGTTCCTAATGTTGATGGCTTGAGAGAGAGGATTCTAGAGTAGGCCCACAGTTCGAGGTACTCCATTCATCCAGGTGCTACAAAGATGTATCGTGACCTGAGATAACAGAATGGAAGTGGGAGCATATCACTATGGATTTTGTAGTTGGTTTGCCACGGACTCAGCGGATGGTTGATTCAATGTAGGTTATTGTGGATAGATTGACCAAGTGTGCCCATTTCATTCCAGTAACGACTACTTATACGGCATAGAGGTATGCCCAAATTTACATTCGGGAGATAGTGAGATTGCATAGTGTGCCGGTCTCCATTATATCACACGGAGGCCCTCAATTCACTTCCTATTTCTAGAGAGCTATTCAGCGAGAGCTGGGGACCCGCATGGAGCTTAGCACGACATTTTATCCTCAGACCGACGGACAATAGGAGTGGACAATTCAAATTTTAGAGAATATGCTTAGAGCATGTGTGATCGACTTTGTAGGGCATTGGGATCCATTTTTACCCTTGGTGAAGTTTGCATATAATAACAGTTACCAGTCCAGTATAGAGATGGCCCTATATGAGGCATTGTATGGTCGGCGTTGTCATTCTCCTATCGGATGGTTCGAGCATGGTGACGCTAAGTTGCTTGGCACAGATTTGGTCCAGGATGCCATGGATAAGGTTAAGTTGATTCAGGAATTTCTACATACCGCTCAGTTCAGACAAAAGAGCTACGCAGATCAGAAGGCACGTGATGTATCATTTGCGGTTGGTAAGAAAGTCCTCCTAAAGTTTTTGCCCATGAAGGGCATTATGAGATTCGGGAAGAAGGGCTAGTTAAGCCCAAGATTCATTGGCCCCTTTTAGGTGTTGAGGCGAGTTGGAGAGGTTACCTATGAGCTCGCATTACCTCCCAGTCTATCAGGAGTCCATCCAGTCTTCCATGTATCGATGCTCCAGAAGTATCATGCCGACTATTCACATGTGTTGAATTTCAGTACCATTCGACTAGATGAGAGCTTGGGATACGAAGAGGAGCCAGTTGCCATTATCAGGCAGGACCGCCAATTGAGGTCCAAGAGGGTTTCTCCAGTGATAGTCTAGTGGAGGAGCCAACCGGTCGAGGAGGCGACCTGGGAGTCCGAGGAGGACATGCGGACCCGATATCCCCACTTATTCAGCATTCCAGGTACTTTTCTATGTCCGTTCCAGGATGAACATTTGTTTAAGAGGTGGAGAATATAACGACCCGACTGGTCGTTTTGCATTTTTGAACCCTGTTCCCTTAAATAATACTTTTTGCATTTGCATTAGCTAAATTATGACTTGCGGGGGGTAGGTGGTTCGGGAGTTAGAAGAATTTCGGGCAAGAATAAGCCTAGTTGCTTCTTTAAGTTCCTTTAAAAAGTCCAAGTTTGACTTCAGTCAACATTTTTTGAAAACAGATCCGGAATCGCGATCCGGCAATTTCTGAGGGTCTGTGGGAAAATATGGGACTTGGGCGTATGCCGAAAATCGAATCCCGAGGTCCCTAGCCTGAGTATTGGAAGTTTATGTAAAAATTGTTAAGTTTAAGTTTTGAAGATTTATTAAACCAAAAAATTATTGTTTCATAGGTATCAGGTTCTGGATTTTGATTCCGAAACTTGGTACAAGTCCGAAATATCAATTAAGGCATGCCTGCAAAATTTAGTGTCAACCCGAGTAGTTTAAGGGCAATTTGACCCATTGGTAGTAAGTTTAGAACTTGAAGTTCATTAAATTTGATCAATAGGTGTTAGGGTCTAATTCATTGATTTAATAAAGTTTTGAGCGTTCTGAGGGTTCGAATAGGTCCGCCTCATAATTTCAGACTTGTCGGTATGTTTGTATGGGGCTCGGGAGCCCCAAGTGTCAAATAGTCGAGGTTCGAGCGAAGTTGAAAACTTAGGAAAAACTCTTAGCTGTTTCTATCAAAACCACTTCTGCGGCTCTTGGACCTCAGAAGGGAGACCACAAAAGCGGTCGTTTGGTCGTTAAAGCGGAAGGGGCCAGGCCTAGGGGAAACCATAGAAATAGATCCGCGACCGTAGAAGTGGTCCATCCGCCCCAAGCCCAAACCGCAGAAGCGGTGGGACTTCCGCTTATGCGGACATGCAGAAGCGAGTATGGGACCGTAGAAGTGACCCAGTCCCATTGCCCCACTTTCGCAAAAGCAGTTAATTTCCTCTGAAGCGAAACCTGCAGAAGCGGGATTTCTTCCGCAGAAGCGGAAATCGCAGGGGCCAGAACATCTTTTAATTCAACCATAAGCTCATTTCTCCCATATCTCTCTCAACTTTTAGGGGATTTTGGTGATTCAAAAAGGGAGGTTTCAAAATAACATTTCAAGGTAAGTAATTCCCACTCATTTTTAGTTCATATACATAAACATTAGGTAGATTTAACACTAAGTATTGGGTAAAATCAAGGAATTTGAGCTAGACCGAGGGTTTAATGAGAATTAATGTTTTAACACAAATTGACCATGCAATGAACTAGAAATCATATAATTGTGATCCTTAGATGATAGAGAACTACTTCCCTCGAAAAATCTCGGAATCCGGGCATGTGAGCTCGGGGTCGAAATTTAGGAAACTAGTGTTAATGGCTAGGAAATTGCTTAAATAGCTAGAACACGATCTTTTAAGGTTTTATTTACTAGTACTTGCTTCGTTTTATTAGTGTGGGATTTTCCGGGTTCGAATTAAGGACTTGGGCGCTTTCTTGGAGATTGGGAGTGCACACTGGAGTGAGGCGAGTGTCCTTTCTAACCTTGTAATAGGGAAATATCCCCATAGGTATATTAAGTAATCAAATTGATTTATATGCGGGGGCTACGTACACACCAGGTGACGAGAGTCCGTGCGTAGCGACTTTGTGACAGTCCGGGTAGTCTAGGATCTTAAAGCATGTTATATGTGAAATCTCTGTAATCTTGTTTGCTGTTGAATTGCTTAGATCATACATTGACTCGTACTTGGAATAACATATATTTTTATGTGTACCTGCATCGCATGTATGATTCGCGAGCGGGGTGATTGTGATTTACATTTTTACCGCATCGCACATATAATTCACGAGCGGGGTAATAGATGCATCTATGGTTCATGCTGCTCGACCCTCAGCAGTGCACATTTATTTTTTATTGGAGCAGGTTGTCGACATCGGCATGTTTGTGCATGATTTATGTGTTTTTGTTAATTGTCGTATTAGTACTCGGCATGTTTGTGCATGATTTATGTGTTTTTGTTAATTGTGGTATTACTACTACTTGCCATTTAAAGAAAGAAACTAGAAATTTGATTAAGGCAAGAATATGAGTAAAAGATCCTTCTGTGGAACCTGCATATTTGATAATATATTATGTTGTATAATTCCCTCTATTATGTCATATTATTTGCACCTTAGTAAGTATCAAGTCGACCACTCGTCTCTACTTCTTCGAGATTAGACTGGATACTCACTGAGTACATGTGGTTTATGTACTCAAGTTGCAATTCTGTACTTAAATGTACAGGTTATTAGGCTGGTGGATCTGGTCAGTATTCGGGCGCGCAGTAGTGAGCTAGATCAGGGACTTCTACGGTGAGTTGCCTCTTTCTTATGTCGATTCGCAGATGAAGAAGTCCTTTTCTTGTATTTATGATTTTCTGTCTATTCTGATTCAGAGAGTAGGATAGCGTTTTGTATATTTTGTTTATACTCTATTAGTCACCCGTAAATTGTGACACCGGGTTCTAGCACACACAGTATAGATGGTCACTTTTGGGGTCTATTTTGCTATGTTAGTACTTTATAGTTCTGTTGATTTTCTTTATTTACTAAAAATCTTTAACGTGTTGGTTTTGGTTAAACTGGAATGGGTATTTAATTCATAATTCCGCACCTGGCTGGCCTAACTAGGGAGTTGGGCCCCATCATGACCTATTTATGAAAAATGGATCGTGACAGGTAGGAAATCCTAAAGAATGGTGGTTAGATTCTGGAGCCACCCGCCATGTTTTTTCTAACAAGGAGTTATTTTCTTCTTATGCCCCCACAGTACCCGTTGAGACAATTTTCATGGGAAATTCTTCTATAGCATAAATTGAAGGAGTTGGAAAGATTACATTGAAGATGACGTCGGGAAAAATAGTGACTCTAAACCAAGTTCTCCATGTTCCAGAAATTTGCAAGAATATTGTGTCTACCTCACTTCTTATCAAGAATGGATTCAAAAGTATTTTTGTTTCTAATAGTGATGTACTAAGTAAGAATGATATGTATGTAGGAAAAGGTTACCTGAATGTGGGCCTTTTTAAGTTAAATGTAATAGCAGTTCCTATTAGTAAAGTTAATGTTTCTTCTTACTTACTTGAGTTAAACACTTTATGGCATTAACGCTTAGGTCACGTCAACTTCAAACCATTGCGAAAAATGATATATTTAGAATTATTGCTAAAATTTGATTGCATTAATACCAAATGTCAAATATGTGTGGAATCAATGTATGCTAAGAATCTTTATAAGTCCGTTGAAGGGAATTCAAGTCCTTTAGACTTAATTCACACAGATATTTATGTGTGATGAGCCGACCCATCATCTCATGTGTTACTGCCCCATTTTCCCCGTTTATTGATTCTTCATGTTTCATTATTGGAATTTGGTAATTTAGATTCGAATTGGTTTATTGGTTTGGTTTTGGTAGAAAATGAGACATTTAGTCTCTTTAAGTAAGGTTTATATTGGAAAAGTCAACCGGATTTTGACTGTTGAGTTAGAAGGCTCCGATGTGAATTTTGGTGAATCGATTAGATTCGGGAGATGATTTGTTACTTAGGAGTGCGATCGGAATTGATTTTGGAGGTCCGACGTAGAATTAATCCAGAATTGGCGAAGTTGGTATTTTGGCGAATTTTGGTTGGTAGGTGAGATTTTGATTCGGGGGTCAGAATGGGATTTCGCGAGTTTTAGTAGCTTTGTTGGGTGATTTTGAATGTGTGTGCAAAATTTCAAATCATTCAAAGGTGTTTTGGTCGGGTTTTTGATCAAATGCGTATTTCGGAAGTTTTGAAGAAATTTAGGCTTGAATCTGATGTAATTTAATGGTTTTAACATTGTTTGATCTGTTTTGGTGATTGGAGCAAGTTTGAATAATATTTTAGGATGGGTTGGTGCTTTTGGTTGAGGTCCCAGGAGCCTCGGGGTGGTTTCGGATGGTCAATCGGACCATTTTTGGACTTTAAAGGTAGCAGGTTTTTCAGCTATTGGTATTGCAAAGAATTGTTAATTGCGTTTGTAGGGGGGTAGGGGGAGTCACGAGTGCTTAGAGGAAACTTGAGGGCCAAGAATTTTGGCATACGCATTCGCGTCAGGGGGCCTCGCGATCGCGTATGGGAAGTTGGTGAACCATTGCATTCGCGTAAAGGAGGATTGCGTTCGCGTAAGTGAAGGACCCAGGCCTTCGCATTAACGTGGATGATGCCGCGATCGCAAAGGGCATTTTTGGTAGAGTTATTATTTTGTCATCACTAACACGGGAGGACCCTCGCGTTCACGTAGAGTAAATTACCTGGACAGAAGGGTTTTATTTTAATATTTCATTCGCAAGTCTATTCATTGTTCCTCCATTATTGAGCACCTTGGGAGCTTTTTGGTAGAAATTGAAGAGGGTTTCAATGGGAATTTATTGGAGGTGAGTCCTATAGCCTAGAAACATCATTTTATAGAAGAATAAACATTTAAACTCATGGAAGTTTGGGTAAAATTAGAAGAACTAGGGCTTGACATTTGAAATGGAAAATTGGGATTTGAGGGGGCATTTGAACTCCGATTTTAAATTTGATATGTATGGACTCGCGGCGAGACGAGGAATTCGGTGATGTGAATTTTGTAATTTTTCAAGAAGTGGGCCTGGGGCTCTGGTTTTTCTAACTTCATGATTTTTGATGTTTTTCGAGTCTTTTCGATTGGGCTATATTGTCTTAGCCTATTGTAATGTATTCCTTGTGATGTTGATCATATTTGATGCGCGAGGATGTCGATTCGACAGGAAAAGGCATACCGAGCTAGACTTTGGGCCGGCTTAAGGTGAGTAATAGGTGTAATGATGAACTGAGGGTTTGAAACCCTGGAATTTCACATCATAATGTTATACTATGGCGAAACACACTGAATATGACGAGTGAGGGGTTGTTTGTTATTGGGGATTGTGACTTGGTCCGTTCTGGTGATGTTTTACTGTGATTTTGTATTACAACTTGTTGGAAATCATCGTTACTTGGATTGGACTTTTGTATTTGGGCTTCGTGCCAGCTATTTGAATCTTTCAGGGACTAATATCACTGATTTTGCATACTTTACATATTTTTTTAGCATCATTCCAAAGTTTTAAGTATTATTTTGCAAACTCAGCCCCTTTTTACGGATTTAAAAAATCAAATGATATTTTAAATGATATTATAGGCTGTGATTTACTAATTTAACAGTGCTCGGGGGGCTGATATTGGTTTCTTGATATATGGATGGCTCGTGCTGCATGCCGCAGTAGTATTATATGATATTGAGGCCGAGGGCCTGGTTGGTGCCACAAGGTGGCTTGGTTATTTGCGCTTGGGCTGTAAGACCCCCTCCGGAGTCTGTACACACCCCAGTGAGCGCCGTTGAGGATAAACATATAGTTGGCTCGAACTGCACGTCGTGATAGGTACCTGAGTGTACCGGCATATGCATTGCATTACATTAATGCATTATTACTTGCTTGTTTTACCTGTCATGGTTCTTCCCGTACTATTATTTCATTGACTTATTGGGTTTACTGTTAAAGGTTTGGTACCGCTAGTTATATTTTTCCTTATGTTTTTAGTGATTTCTTATCTTCAATCATTATTCATGTTTATTACTTACTTAGTCGGAGTACTCAATTTACTCCCTGCACCTTGTGTGCAGATCTAGATGCATCACAGGCTGAGGGAGGACCTGTTTAGCTGAGTAGCATTATTCGTGCGAATCAAGGTAGCTGCATGGCGTTCGCAACCTTGATCCTTCCCTCCTATCCCTATCTTTCATTATTCTATTTTTTCTTAGATAGTCTTGTTATAGGATGACACTCTGTATTAGAGGCTCATGGTCGCGACATCGGATCCTGTTTTGGTTTATGTTTCCGTATCTTGTTAGACTTTCCTATATTACTAAAAATTTATAATCTTTTGATAAAATGACTTAGTAATTTAATATCTGTGTTTGAGTTCATATATTATCGTAAGTTGGGATTAAGCAAAGTTGAACTACACTACTGTAAGGCCCCGTGAAATTTTTGTGCATAAAACCTAGTAGATGTGGTGTCATGGTCCGAATGATGTGTTAGGAATGCGTAGAATTCTTCGCGGCGAGCTTGCGAGCCGCGGTTCGGACCCTTGGTAGTGATTTAAGTTTCAAAATGTAGAATAAAATTTTTCCAGAAAAATGTCAATCTGCGGTGCACTTTTGCGACCGCAGAATCAACATGCGGTCCGCATAGTGACCGCAAATCGTTCCAGAGAGTTGCCCAAAATTGTGTCCAATGTGCGGTCGATATGCGATCGCATGTCAATCTGCGGTGCACTTTTGCGACCGCAGAATCAACATGCGGTCCGCATAGTGACCGCAAATCGTTCCGGAGCCTTGTTACCGGCAAGTATTGTATTTCCCTTTTGTATCCTAGAGGCTCTGTTGATTCTGCGGTCGCATAGTGACCGCATATTTGACCCCGGCCCAGTTTTTGTAACATTTTGACCCGATCTCTTCTTTAATATAACACACCTCTTCTTCATTTTTATCATATTATCTCACCAAAATTAGAGAGAGAAGAGAGGGTTTTTAGAGGGAGAAGTTCTTCATCTTCAAGGATTGTTTCAACTACTTAATTCCAAGGGATTCTAGGGCAAGGATTCAACTTCCCCAATATTTTCAAGGTAAAAACCCTAACTATTTTCTTGATTTTCAGTTTTAATTGGGTAAAGAGAGGTTTTCATATAATAGCTTTTAAAAGTAGAATTTTTACACTCATGCATGATTATTGAACTTGATTTCTAGTAAAAAGAAGTGAGTAGAAGTAAGAGTCTTCAAGAACAAGGTTGGCAAGAGTAGGATATCTTGGGTAATCATAAAGTAGGAAGAAAACTCATCACCAGGTATGTATGGCTAATTTTGATTCTTGTGAAATCGCCTATATGTGTGAAGTTTGTTGTTTTGTGTTAAATTGACAAATTGTGTGAAATTCTTGATGTTGTTGTTGGATATTCAAAGTTTCTTGTTGAGTTATGAGTGATGTAAAATGAGAGTTTAATTTGGCAAAAGAATTGTGAATAATGACTATGATGGCCTATATGGCACCTTGTGGAAAACAAACGAAACACTTGAGAATTGATTTATTGTGGAAAGAGATGAAACACTTGAATTGTGGAAATATTGTAACATGGTTGTGATATTGAATTGAGAAGAAATTGAGAACATGAACCAATGTGTAAGTTGCTTATTTGAACTTGTTGAAATTGTGTGTAGTACCTTATCTGTTGTTTGAAATTGTTGTGTTTTCAACTGTAAGGCGGGGTCGTGTCGCGCGCCGCGACGTGGTGAAATAAGGTGTGGGTTGGGGTGATAAGGGTGGCCGAGGTAATAAGGGTGGTCAGGGGCAATAAGGATGGAAAGCGATCGAAATCGCTATTGAAAATTGATACATAAATCAATAATGTGAAATTGTGAAAGGAGACAGCAGGAGAGTTTGCAACCTGTGGGGCACTGATTGCCCCTTTGTTTGACTACTTGTACTTTACGTGATTGATTGGTTATTGTTAAATTGGTTGATTGTAGAAAGTGCTTTGTGTTGAGAATTATTTGAAATAAGGAAAATGTGGAAACATGGTTGGCTGGTTAAATTAATTGTTGATGTAATTTAATGGCTTGAGTTTACTTGGGACAAAGTTTGTCCATACATACCAGTACAATTCAAGTGTACTGACGTCCCTTTTGCCGGGGGCGCTACATTCGTGTTATGATTGTAGGTGGATCAGTAGCAGGCACTTCAGTTCATCGGCAGTAGTATCCTTCTCCTTCCACTGCCCGTTTTGGTGAGCCCCCTTTCTTCCTTGGGGCCTTGTGTGGTTCATGCCACTCGGTTTAGATTTCATTTTGGTTTTGTAAGGTATAGCCGGAGCCTTGTTACCGGCAAGTATTGTATTTCCCTTTTTGTATCCTAGAGGCTCTGTAGACATGTAAACCGTGGGACTCCAGTCTTATGTATATATATATTGTGTTATGTCGGGCGTTGTAAAAAATTGAAATCTTGTTAATGAATCACTCGTATCGTTTTAATTGTTTAATGTGAAATCAATTATGATTAGTAATATATTTGGTTAATGAGAAACAGTCAACACAGGGGTAACGCGTGGGAATGAAAGGCACCTAGGTCCGCTTGACTGGGGCAACCCGGTCAGGCGCCGGTCATGTCCCTCGATTTGGGGCGTGACAAACTTGGTATCAGAGCTTAAGGTTTTAAAGTGTCCTAGGATGTCTCGGAGCCGTGTCTAGTAGTGCCCTTCTTATAGGTGTGTTGTCGACCACATCATATAAGTAGGGGGCTACACGGGCATTTAGGAATTTACCTACTTCTTTGATAATCTATATCGTGCGGTAAAGTGCAATGTGGAGATATCCGTGTCTAATTCGTGCCTTGTTCCCAAATTTTCAGAATATGGCACCTAAGAAGAAGGCTAGACTCGGCCTTAGGGCCAATGCCGGCCCAAGTGCAGCTGTTAATCATGTACCCGATGCCGTGGGAGAGAATGACCCACCAGTCCCGAATTTGCCTGGCCCATCTGTTCAAAACCCAAGTGTCCCTATTCCAGCTGCGGCAGAGGATGCCACCATTCCTCCTGCCAGTGTTCCTGACTCAGATACAGTTCCCGCTTCGGGCTCCGGTATCTCTAATGAAGAACTTAGGGGAGCCATCCATATGTTAACACAATTAGTGGCTGCCCAGGCCCAGAGATCCCATGATGCCCCTGCATCCTCCAGCGGACAGGGAGATTCCTTTGGCTCCAGAGTCCACCAGTTCTTGCGATTGGCCCCTCCAGAATTTTCAGGTACCGATCCAGAGGCTGACCCACAGGAATTCCTTGATGAGATATACAAGACCCTCGGAGTGATGAAGGCTACAGATATAGAGGGGGTAGAGTTGGCCTCTTACAGGCTGAAGGGAGCGGCACGTTCATGGTTCGAAATGTGGGAGGATTCCCGTGAGGAAGGGAGCCCTCCGGCCAGATGGGATGAGTTCGTAGATGCATTTATGGACCACTTCTTACCTGCTGAGGCAATGGCAGCCCGCGCCACGGAGTTCGAGGTCCTCAAGCAGGGCAGTATGAGTGTTTGGGAGTATCACATGGAGTTCGTAAGGTTGTCCAAGTACGCTCCTCATTTAGTATCGACCATGGATGCCCGGGTTCGACGGTTTGTTCGGGGCCTTAGCCCTTTGGTAGTGAATGAGGCCGCCACGACCGCTTTGCACTCGGACATGAACTATGGGAGGATTGTGGGATTTGCTCGGGCCACGAGAGGCCAGGAAATTGAAGATTCGTGCGAGAAAGAGAAAGTAGCAACGGGGCCGGTCAATGGGTCGTTCGGGGAGATCACTTCCGGGGAAGGGGTCATCGGGGCCATCCCGGTCATATGCTCGGTCCTCCGCGAGTGCATCGCCATCCGTGTACGGTCATCGGCAGGGCGGTTACTCGAGACTCGGTTCGGACAGCGAGGAGGTCTCGTCGGTCCGGTCATCTCGGGTGAGATCCCGGCGAGCGAGGGGAGACCTACATGCCCCAAGTGTGGGAGATTTCATACGGAAACTTGCTACCTTGACCTTCCGGTGTGTTTCGGGTGCGGGGTGAGAGGTCACATTCAGCGGGACTGCCGTGCACCCCGTCAAGGTATAGGTAGGGGATCCGCTCAGTCATCCGGTTCTTCGGCTGCTACATCATCAGCGCGTACTCCAGCAGCAGCAGGGCGTGGTGCAGCTAGGGGTGGAGCTCGGGGTAGGGGTGGACCTAGCCGATTCTATGCATTGAGTGGCCGCCAAAATGCCGAGGCTTCTCCAGATGTTGTTACAGGTATCATGTCTGTTCAGACTATTGATTGCTATGCCCTTATTGATCCAGGGTCCTCCTTGTCTTATGTTACTCCATTCATTGCTTCAAGCTTTGGGATAGAACCCGAACAGCTTCATGAGCCGTTCTCTGTGTCGACTCCTATTGGTGATTCTATTACGGCCTCACGAGTCTATAGGAATTGTGTTGTTACGGTGGGTGGTCGTGATACCACAGCCGATCTTATTGAGCTTGGGATGGTAGATTTTGATGTAATTATGGGGATGGATTGGCTCTATTCGTGCTTTGCCAAACTTGAGTGTCGAACGAGAGTTATGAGGCTCGAGTTCCCTAACGAGCCAATCATTGAATGGAGAGGAAATGGTGTAGTGCCAAGGGGTAGGTTTATTTCCTACCTTAAGGCTTCGAAGATGATTAAGAAGGGGTGTATCTATCACCTGGTTCGGGTAACGGACACCACCTCGGAGGTGCCTACCCTCGAGTCCGTGCCAATTGTGAATGAATTTCCTGAAGTGTTTCCAGATGAGCTTCCAGGCATCCCGCCGGATAGGGAGATTGATTTCGGAATTGATGTATTGCCAGATACTCAGCCAATATCCATTCCACCTTATAGAATGGCGCCAGCAGAGTTAAGGGAGTTAAAGGAGCAGTTGAGGGATTTATTAGAGAAAGGGTTCATACGACCGAGTGTGTCGCCATGGGGTGCTCCGGTTCTCTTTGTCAGAAAGAAGGATGGGTCACTTCGAATGTGTATTGATTATCGGCAACTCAACAAAGTCACCATTAAGAATAAATATCCATTGCCTCGAGTGGATGATCTATTTGACCAATTGCAGGGAGCGAGGTTCTTCTCAAAAATTGATTTACGGTCCGGGTACCACCAGTTGAAAATCAGGGAGCAGGATATTCCTAAGACCGCCTTCGGAACTCGTTATGGTCACTTCGAGTTTTTGGTCATGTCTTTTGGGCTAACCAATGCCCCAGCAGCTTTCATGGACCTTATGAATCGGGTTTTCAAGCCATTCCTAGATTCCTTTGTGATTGTATTCATTGACGATATTCTCATCTACTCTCGGAGCAGGGAAGATCATGCCGTTCACCTCAGAGCAGCATTGCAGACCCTTCATCAGCATCAATTGTATGCCAAGTTCTCAAAATGTGAGTTTTGGTTGGAGTCCGTAGCCTTTCTAGGGCATGTTATTTCCAATGAGGGAATTCAGGTGGATCCTCAGAAGATTGCGGCGGTGAAAGATTGGCCTAGACCCACGACCCCGACAGAGATTCGTAGCTTCTTGGGTTTGGCAGGGTACTATCGGAGGTTTGTAGAGGGATTCTCAACCCTTGCCTCCCCATTGACTAAATTGACGCAGAAAGCAGTTAAGTTCCAGTGGTCCGAAGCATGTGAGAAAAGTTTCCAAGAACTGAAGTCAAGATTGACCTCGGCACCAGTATTGGCCTTGCCAGAAGGCACAGAGGGATTTGTAGTCTATTGTGATGCCTCCGGAGTCGGTTTGGGATGTGTATTGATGCAGCACGGAAAGGTTATAGCTTATGCTTCCAGACAACTCAAGAACCATGAGAAGAATTATCCGACGCATGATTTGGAACTTGCAGCTGTTGTGTTTGCCTTGAAAATATGGCGACACTATCTTTATGGGGTTCATGTAGATGTGTTTTCGGACCACAAGAGCCTCCAGTATTTGTTCAAGCAGAAAGAGCTGAATCTGAGACAGCGGCGGTGGTTAGAACTACTCAAGGACTATGATATGGACATATTGTACCATCCAGGGAAGGCAAATGTGGTAGCTGACGCTCTTAGTCGGAAATCCATGGGTAGTTTGGCTCATCTCGGTGTGGATCAGAGACCTCTGGCTCGAGAGGTCTACCAATTAGCCAGCTTGGGGGTTCGTATTTCGGCGTCAGACGAGGGGGATATCTTGGTGCATAATGGAGCAGAATCATCATTGGTCGCGGAAATCAAGGAAAAACAATTCACGGATCCAGCATTGGTTCGGGTGAAAGAAGCAGTCCTGAATGACAAGACCTCAGCATTTGTACTCAGTAGCGAAGATGGTGTATTGCGGTGTCAAGATAGGCTATGTGTTCCGGATGTAGACGAGCTTCGGGAAAGAGTGATGGCAGAGGCTCATACTTCCAGGTATTCTGTGCACCCTGGTTCAACGAAAATGTATCACGATCTCAAGGAGATTTATTGGTGGAACGGTATGAAAAGGGATGTGGCAGGCTTTGTAGCTAAATGTCCGAACTGTCAACAAGTGAAGGCCGAGCATCAACGGCCTGGTGGGTTAACTCAGCTTATAGAAATACCAAGGTGGAAATGGGAGATGATCAATATGGATTTCGGGGTGGGGTTACCTCGCACTCAGCGTAAGTTCGATTCAGTATGGGTGATAGTAGATCGACTCACCAAATCAGCTCACTTCTTGCCTGTCAAGTTCACTGATTCTGCGGAGCAATATGCAAGATTGTACATCAAAGAGATAGTAAGGCTTCATGGCACTCCACTTTCTATCATCTCAGATCGTGGGGCTCAGTTCACCGCTAACTTTTGGAAGAAGTTTCAGCAAGGTTTGGGAACTCAGGTGAATCTCAGCACAACTTTCCATCCACAGACCGATGGACAGGCCGAGCGGACCATTCAGACGCTTGAAGATATGTTGCGGGCTTGTGTCTTAGATTTTAAAGGTAATTGGGATGAACACTTGCCACTGATAGAATTTGCTTACAATAACGGCTATCATGCTAGCATTCAAATGGCCCCGTTTGAGGCATTGTACGGGAGAAGATGTAGATCGCCAATCGGGTGGTTTGAAGTAGGTGAAGCAGAATTGCTAGGGCCAGATATGGTGTACGAAGCTATGGAAAAAGTTAAGGTTATTCAGGAGAGAATGAAAACAGCACAGAGTCGTCAAAAGTCCTATGCAGACGTTCGTCGAAGGGATTTGGAGTTTCAAGTCGATGATTGGGTGTTCTTGAGGGTATCTCCTATGAAAGGAGTCATGCGATTTGGAAAGAAAGGGAAATTGAGTCCTAGGTATGTCGGGCCATATCGGATCATTCAAAAGATTGGTCAAGTTGCTTATAGGTTAGAGTTGCCTCCTGAGATGTCATCAGTGCATCCGGTATTCCACGTGTCCATGTTGAAGAAAGTGATTGGAGATCCATCCACCATCATGCCAGTCGAAGCTATAGAGGTTAATGAAGATTTGTCATATGAAGAAGTTCCGGTTGCCATTCTTGATAGGCAAGTCCGTAAGTTGAGAAATAAGGAAGTTGCCTCTGTTAAAGTATTGTGGCGAAGTCAACAAGTTGAGGAGGCCACATGGGAAGCGGAAAAAGAGATGAAGGAAAAGTACCCCCATTTGTTCGATCAAGCCTAGAAGAAACTAGGTGACCCTCCTACTTCTAGTAACTGTCATCTTGTCTAAGTTGTTTCCCTCTTAGTGTTAGTAAAGTCTCCTTCATTTTGTAATGAATTTAATGTGTTGTCACGTTTGGGTCATTTGAGCCTTTCTTGATAAATGAGAGCCTTATAAAGATTTACGTGTTTAATAGACGACTAATAGTAAGTGTAGATTGGTAATGGTTTGTTAAGTGTACATGGTGTGTAAAATGGTTAAATAAGGTAAGAATTCATTGAAGTGACTAGTTTATGTGCAATTGTAACAATGTGATAGAATATGTGCATTCGTTGAGGTAAGAAAGTGTATACCAGTTGTGAAAAGTGTTGTAGTTGTATATTGTTGTTTGGTAATGTGTTTCGGGGGCCCTCTGACAGGTGGATATGTCCATAATACAAAGGAAACTCTGACGAAATTTTTCTAAAATATAAGAGTTAGTCAAAATTTTGATAGCTTGCATATCATGTCTTTCAAAACCAATTTATTTTCAAAGTCCTCATTCGAGGACGAATGATCTTAAGGGGGGAGGATGTAAGGCCCCGTGAAATTTTTGTGCATAAAACCTAGTAGATGTGGTGTCATGGTCCGAATGATGTGTTAGGAATGCGTAGAATTCTTCGCGGCGAGCTTGCGAGCCGCGGTTCGGACCCTTGGTAGTGATTTAAGTTTCAAAATGTAGAATAAAATTTTTCCAGAAAAATGTCAATCTGCGGTGCACTTTTGCGACCGCAGAATCAATATGCGGTCCGCATAGTGACCGCAAATCGTTCCGGAGAGTTGCCCAAAATTGTGTCCAATGTGCGGTCGATATGCGATCGCATGTCAATCTGCGGTGCACTTTTGCGACCGCAGAATCAACATGCGGTCCGCATAGTGACCGCAAATCGTTCCAGAGCCCGCGTAATTTTTGAGCCATTCTGCGGCCACTATGCGGACCGCATGTTGATTCTGCGGTCGCATAGTGACCGCATATTTGACCCCGGCCCAGTTTTTGTAACATTTTGACCCGATCTCTTCTTTAATATAACACACCTCTTCTTCATTTTTATCATATTATCTCACCAAAATTAGAGAGAGAAGAGAGGGTTTTTAGAGGGAGAAGTTCTTCATCTTCAAGGATTGTTTCAACTACTTAATTCCAAGGGATTCTAGGGCAAGGATTCAACTTCCCCAATATTTTCAAGGTAAAAACCCTAACTATTTTCTTGATTTTCAGTTTTAATTGGGTAAAGAGAGGTTTTCATATAATAGCTTTTAAAAGTAGAATTTTTACACTCATGCATGATTATTGAACTTGATTTCTAGTAAAAAGAAGTGAGTAGAAGTAAGAGTCTTCAAGAACAAGGTTGGCAAGAGTAGGATATCTTGGGTAATCATAAAGTAGGAAGAAAACTCATCACCAGGTATGTATGGCTAATTTTGATTCTTGTGAAATCGCCTATATGTGTGAAGTTTGTTGTTTTGTGTTAAATTGACAAATTGTGTGAAATTCTTGATGTTGTTGTTGGATATTCAAAGTTTCTTGTTGAGTTATGAGTGATGTAAAATGAGAGTTTAATTTGGCAAAAGAATTGTGAATAATGACTATGATGGCCTATATGGCACCTTGTGGAAAACAAACGAAACACTTGAGAATTGATTTATTGTGGAAAGAGATGAAACACTTGAATTGTGGAAATATTGTAACATGGTTGTGATATTGAATTGAGAAGAAATTGAGAACATGAACCAATGTGTAAGTTGCTTATTTGAACTTGTTGAAATTGTGTGTAGTACCTTATCTGTTGTTTGAAATTGTTGTGTTTTCAACTGTAAGGCGGGGTCGTGTCGCGCGCCGCGACGTGGTGAAATAAGGTGTGGGTTGGGGTGATAAGGGTGGCCGAGGTAATAAGGGTGGTCAGGGGCAATAAGGATGGAAAGCGATCGAAATCGCTATTGAAAATTGATACATAAATCAATAATGTGAAATTGTGAAAGGAGACAGCAGGAGAGTTTGCAACCTGTGGGGCACTGATTGCCCCTTTGTTTGACTACTTGTACTTTACGTGATTGATTGGTTATTGTTAAATTGGTTGATTGTAGAAAGTGCTTTGTGTTGAGAATTATTTGAAATAAGGAAAATGTGGAAACATGGTTGGCTGGCTTAATTAATTGTTGATGTAATTTAATGGCTTGAGTTTACTTGGGACAAAGTTTGTCCATACATACCAGTACAATTCAAGTGTACCGACGTCCCTTTTGCCGGGGACGCTACATTCGTGTTATGATTGTAGGTGGATCAGTAGCAGGCACTTCAGTTCATCGGCAGTAGTATCCTTCTCCTTCCACTGCCCGTTTTGGTGAGCCCCCTTTCTTCCTTGGGGCCTTGTGTGGTTCATGCCACTCGGTTTAGATTTCATTTTGGTTTTGTAAGGTATAGCCGGAGCCTTGTTACCGGCAAGTATTGTATTTCCCTTTTTGTATCCTAGAGGCTCGATAGACATGTAAACTGTGGGATTGTGGCCTATGTATATGTATGGTGTTATGTCGGGCGTTGTAAAAATTGAAATCTTGTTAATGAATCACTCGTATCGTTTTAATTGTTTAATGTGAAATCAATTATGATTAGTAATATATTTGGTTAATGAGAAACAGTCAACACAGGGGTAACGCGTGGGAATGAAAGGCACCCAGGTACGCTTGACTGGGGCAACCCGGTCAGGCGCCGGTCATGTTCCTTGAATGGTCGGGCTTGCCTAGCAATGTGCTCGGCGCCATCTGTCACGACCCCAAATCCGGTCGTGATGGTGCCCAGCACGCTGCTAGGCCAGCCCGACCAATCAACAACAATCATAGAGCTATGAGCTCGCCTTATCCCATTTAAGCATAACAATTGTAAAATAACAGTGATGGATATATCGAAACAAGGGAACCAAGTCCCAACGCATACCAACTCCCTTAGACCGAAAGGTCAGGAGTCATGAGCCTCTACAGAGTATACAAAGTGTAAATAGTGAATATAACTATGCACAAGTGTGTGATGGTCAGAACAAAAATATAGACAAACTGGAGAATCAGGTCCTGCGAATGCTGGCAGCTACCTCGACTGTCCAAAACCACTCCCGAGCCGCAATAGAATCAGCCCTGCGGTGATGTACCTGGATCTGCACACAAGGTACAGGGAGTCGGGTGTGAGTACTTCCAACTTAGCAGTAATAAAAGTAAATAATACTGAAGGGAAGAAAACCACGATAGGCACTATCTCATGCTACACAATACATAACTATCTTTTTATCCCTTTCCAGCATATGTGAGTAGATTATTTAGAAATCTCAATTTTTAGCTTCTTTCTTTCATGATAATATACCAATACCTGGATACAATCTCAAGCAGTGCAAGTCCGCACTCAAATCAGCCCCTCGGGCTCAGCACTCCTTATCAATTTACACCAGGAGATCTGGTCAATAAGGCAACTAATGCATGTGTGCCAGTAATGTATGAGTGCTAAATGTTATGCCACGTAGTACACGTAAACCAATGTATGTATGCCATGCAATGCATATGACCGCTACGGCGCGTAGCCCGATCCAATTTGGGTACCCGTGCTCACTGTGGGGGTTCAGACTCCGGAGGGGCTCCTACAGCCCAAGCACAATATTAATATCACACCTGCTGCGGCGCGCAGCCCGATCCGTATACCACTGCGGCGTGCGGTCCGATCCATGCATGTGTATGCATATGCTCACATAAATTGTCATGCCCTAACATATGGCCCTCGGCCCCAATAAGTCTAACAAATAATCAAGAAAACCCTACGGTCAACAATATCATATTAGCTCATAGCTAAAAATGTTATTAAGACCTTGTTCAAGTTTTTCATAACCTTAGAAGAATACTGAATAGAAAAATACCATTTAAAACCTTAAATTTAGATAAAAATATGCACAGTGTTATCAAGACAATGATACCAATCCCAGAAGGATTCAAATAATCGGCACGAAGCCCAAGCATGATAATTAGTCCAATTCATTTCAACAATAAGGTGTTATTATTTATTACGCGGGACGGACCAAGTCACCATCCCCAATGGTGCTCTACCCCACGGCCGTTATCTGGCGTGCAAGTCACCTCAACACAGCACTAAAATGTGCAAGTCCGGGGTTTACTAACCCTCAGGACATCATTTACAATTATTACCCACCTCGAACCGACGAAAACTCATGCCCGCGACGCCTTAGCTCCTTGAACAAGCATCCACACACGTCAAAACTAGCCAAAATCAATACAAATATATCAACATAGGCTAATGGAACATCACCCAATCGAAAGAACTCAAAAAATATCAGAAATCACGAAATTGGCAAAACCCGAGCCCCGGGCCCACATCTCGAAAATTTTCGAAATTCATATTTCCAGAACCCTCGTCCCGCCACTAGTCCATACATATAAAATTTACCAAAATTGGAGTTCGATTGGCCTTTCAAAACCCAAATTTTCGTTTTCAATATCTAGGCCACAATCCTTCACAATTCCTACCCAAATTCATGAAGATTGATGTTAATTCTACCATAAAATGACGTTTTTGAGTCAAGAAACTTACCTCCGATGAATACCCGATGATTTCCCAGCGTTTTCCCGTGATTTATTCTCTCTAGGGCTCAAAATTATGTTTTTGGGGTATAAAACCGCAACTACACTATCTCTGCAATTAAACTCACTGCCTGAACATTTAACTCTTCGCGATTGCAACACTGGGTTCGCGATCGCGATGCATAAATCCTGGGCTGCCAACCTTTCCTCAATAAACCCGCGATCGCGATGCACAGCCACTTAGCGACCCTACGCGATCGCATCAATACACCCGCGATCCCGATGCACAACCAGTCGACCTTACACGATCGCATCACTCTTCCCGCGGTCGCGAAGAACAAATTTCCGGCCTCACACCGATACACTACGCGATCGCAGACTCACCCTCGCGATCACAGAGCTCAACATCCTCCTCTTACGTGATCGCATACATAGATTCGCGATCGCGAAGCACAAAAATTCTCTGCATTTATTGCAGCAGAAACAGCAGTGCCTTTGGCACAAATTGGTCCGTTTGGACCCCGAATTCATCCCGAGGCTCCCGGGACCCCAACGAAAACCACCAACATACTCCAAAACACGATACGAACTTGTTCCAATCGCAAAAAAACCATCCTAAACATCAAAATCACCAATTACACACGGATTCAAGCCTAAGTTTCTTCAAAATTTCCGAATTGCTCATTCAATCAAAAACCCGACCAAACGACGTCCGAATGACCTGAAAATTTGCAGGCATATCCAAAATCACCTAACGGAGCTACTGCGACTGTCGGAATTCCATTCCAACTTCCGGATCAAAATCTCACCTACCGTTCGGATTTCGCCAAAATTCAACCTTAGCCAATTCAAGCCTAAAACTGCACCGGACCTCCAAATTCAATTCCGACTGCTCTCCTAAGTCATAAATGATCCCTCGAAACTAGTCAAATCATCAAAATCCGATTCCGAGCACTCTAACTCGATAGTCAACTCTAGGTTGACTTTCCATATTCAAACTTCCTTCAAACATGCTATTTGCTTCATTTTTAAATTCAATTCACTCCTAAATCACCCGATAGGTTCTAGCACTGATATAGAAGCATAAGATATGTTAATGCAAGGTAACGGGGTGGAAATTTCTGTAACGACGGGCCGGGTCGTTACATTCTCCTCAACTTAAAAAAATACTCGTCCTAGAGCGGACTCAGAGTTGTAATGGAAGCAACCCAATAGTCGAATGACCTTACCAAGCATATATCCGGGCGATCATACGTCACCCTATCTCACATAAGTCCGAAAACACCATATAGTCAGAATTTCACAGACCCTCTGAACCATAAATCACATTACACTTTCCGAAGTCATATACCACTTGCTAATCATATGCCTATACTCAGAGTACACATGATCCATCTGTAATAGCCATACTCGCCACTCCAGGTGAGATCACATGATGTATCAAACAACCCAATCACTCGAGACGATAGTCTCTAGCCACAATAACTGGCCACAATAACCACACACTAGCAGTAAGAACCTTTCTCATTAGATAGAGTCTTATTCCAACACCTTCATATCCTGCCAACGGCAACCGCACACGCGATATATCGAACCCATCTCTCAGGTCAACCATTCATGAATCCATTTCCCTTTTAATTGATACTACAACGGCCAAATCTCGATTTTACCTTTCTAACCAACTGAAATCACATATACTCACACTTATTATTGGCTCCAACGATCATTTCGATTATAACACACCGCAATGGTGATATGACACCTCAACACCGGCCTAAGTCGCAACTAGCACAACATAGGCTCCAATAGAATCGTCTGAACACGCTCAAATCATGACAACTGTCTCCAGCAAAAGCGCTGCAATTGAATTCCTCTGTGCCATCATAACATAGAACTGAGATCGCATCTCGCATTATAGAAATAGCATACCTGAATCCTCCTCGATAGGTCATAACATCACGTGGCCTTGCCAAGATTCGTGATTCTACCCCAACATTATGACTCATGAAGCACCCCAAGCCACTAAGCTCAAAATGGTTAGCCACGCACAGATCTAGGTCTTGAACCCAAGCAATCAACCTCACCCACGGTGAAGCAATTAACATATGCTATAAAATCCTGAAAGGACACAACCGACGTGCCATTCGCCAAGCGATACTCAAAACGTACCTTTCCTCAGAAGTGAAGAAGTATTGTATACCCGGTAGCATATAACCAACTATATTTTCACAATATTCTGTTGTGGCGTGCAACCCGCTCCAATGACATACCCGTGGCGGCGTGCCACCCGATCCAAATAACACGTGGCGGTGTGCCACCCGATCCACGCATAAATCTCGCAAAAAAAAAAATGCATATCGAGTCGAATTTTCTCATTGCTCATTGCAACAACATATATATAGCCTCAAGCTCGGCCATATGAAACACATTTGACAACATTTCTCAATACTGGAACTGAATCAATGGTAGATACCTCTACACTGACATCCGCCACTAAGGTCCAACTGACAAAGCAATGCCTACCAGCCGTCCGCTGGTCCTGGGTACAACTACTCTGTTGGAGCATACTCTCATGCTCTTTGCTACGCATTTTGTGCCATTTTCTGACATAGTCCATATCATATTAGTCTAGATGACTTGACTTATGTCAACCAGTCTGAAATAAGGTATCATAAACCAAATTCATCATATCAAGCTAAGAGAGAGCCACTAGGGCTTTCGATTTCCAATAATCACAAAATGGTGCCGATACACGCAATATACAACCACTGCATAGGCGGATTACGAGAAATTCTTGTCTCCAACACATATATACCTGGTTCCACACTCCACCGTACGAATACATAACGCACATCAAATGCCCATTCGTTCCACGAAAGCCATTCAATAATTTCACCATGCCATCAACGACTCAATTATTACAGTCGATCTAACAAGAGAATACCACCATGCCATTAGATATTATCAGTTTACATTACCTTGTCATTTTTTGGATCATATTCCCTGCCAAGTTAATAGAATAGCAGTACCATTTTCTTAAATCATCAGAAAGATCGATTCTTAATTCACCTGCAGTTGTCCGTGCTGCTCAATAATTTTATTGACTTCCCATATATTATGAACTGATCTCAAAACCTAGAATATACCATTATCAACTTTCCATAACACATCGTGTATACCACATCACACTAAGACAACATGGAAATTCATATACCTTTCCTCCGCCTCAACATCGGCGCACTCCACTAGTCAAGGACTTTCGTGATCCCATATAGAAGAAAACTCATTACACATTCCACGCTTCGCATACCGACAGGAATATACTCATCTTCAAACCATGATAAAACACATCAGAAACTATTTCTTCCCATTCGTTGCATAAGTTTAACTGCCAGGACTGAGTACTTATACCCATATCAAGTTACACAACTGCCAGCACTCAAGAGCTTTGCTGCAATGTCTGCAAGACTCATTACTTCAACCATATACCAGGAATCAATCGTATTCCTTTTTATACCATTCTGGTTTATTAACAAGTTGTTCCATTTACCCAGTTTCCTTTCTGATTCATCTCTAATTTCATATCAGTCTTTACTGTAGTACGACAATGCCTCAACCCTTTTTACCACACAGGACTCGTACACAAGACCACACGGTCTAAGACCCATAGGCCACTGAATACTCTCTCAATGTTTCCCAAAAGTACCACATTCTACCACACTTTATTTTGATGAACTTCCCGCGATTTTTAAATTGTCATCATTACTTCCCAATACGGATACCTAGAATCCCATCATTCACATGATATAACACAAGCCTTGATCTTCTCTAACAAAACTGCCATATTTAGCCACATACACAAATCTTAAGGCACCTGACTGTTACAAGCAAAATCTTGAACACTGCAAAACCATTCTCGGGCATCATTCACCCTTATTCAATTGTCATTTAACTGTCCTATTGAGTAGAACCACTCATGTTTTGTTAGAACTCTAACATCACAGAACGTGATTACTTACAGATACAATCAGCTATCTTTCTTTTCTATACACCGAACATTCTTTACCAACATAAGTTTAAAACATCCTAGTATTTCTTCATATCTACGAAGTACCATAACCTTTATCAAAATTTCCCAACATGCCTCCCACACGATAGTGCAATCAGTTAATCAATAACAACCTCCCCAACTTAGCTCGAAGCCATTCATCAAAGCACTTTTAACCACTCATATCATTATTACTCAAGTGATGCCGAAGTGTTACAATGAGATTAAACTCAAGTCATTTACAAGCCTTGACAGAGACTCGAATCATTAGAGACCTTAACCCTTCTGCAATTCTTGCATTTATACACGCACCACCAATAAGCCCACTCTCTTTAGGTGATAGAAATCTTTTTAAGTCCCAAATTTTCCAAAAATTTCGGCATGGTTTCCTTTGTAATTTGGCCTATCCACCTACCAGAGAATCACCAAACCATTTTAACAATACATCCATAACTCAACAAGACATCGCAATGTATATCAACAACATTAATCTAAACACTATACAAGTTATATTATCAAAATTGATACATGGACATGCGCTGCACCTGCTCGAATCATAACATATATCAACTACCTTTCAATTACACATGAGAATCAACCCACCTACCTCGCCTCAATTTAGCATTTCAGCACAATACCTTCCACCAGGATACACATAGCATAATCGCTTTAGTCTTCTTGAGTTTGAACTCGTTCCACTACACATAAGGCAATTTACCTTCCAATTAATAGATATGGTAAATATTCACCACGCCTATAGCTCGGGGCTACACAACAGTTTAGATAAGAGTCGGACAATTAACAACTCATCCATTAGTAAGCCTCCCTAATACTCTACAGATCGGCACAAGGCCCTAAACATGGCTACCAGCCCAAATACATAGATATAAGCCAGTCTCAGTCATTATACACAGTAATCTATCAATCGGGAAGGATCAAGTCCAAATCCTCAGTCACAATACCACCACACTCATCACATGACGCGTGTTCAATCTCAGCACAGCATTGTATAGTGCAAATACGAGGTTTCAAACCCTCAATAAATTATCTATTGCCACCACTCACAAAATTAGCACCTCGATGCTCAAGTCATAAACAAGGTCTAGCCTCAAGTCATCATGACTGGACCAACATGAACTCACAAAGATTAAATCTCGCCCCTCGATCGGAGAATTACATGCCATCAAGGCAATCATATTACTGGGCGCTCGATACGTACACAGACGTGTGGAAGGAGTTTAAGAAATTATATCTCAAGCTGAATCAAGTACGCACAATAAGAATTCCAAGAAATGTGAAGTGTTTCCTAAAGGTTTGCAGCCTCCCAAGGATAAGTACAGGCGTCCCCGTACCGATCCACAAGACTCTACTAACCGGCTCAAGACTCACGAGGCCTAGTAAACCTAAGCTTTGATACCAACTTGTCACTACCCCAAATCCGGTCGTGATGGCGCCCAGCACACTGCTAGGCTAGCCCGACCAATCAACAATAATCATAGAGCTATGAGCTTGCCTTATCCCATTTAAGCATAACAATTGTAAAATACAGTGGTGGATATATCGAAACAAGGGAACCAAGTCCCAACGCATACCAACTCCCTTAGACCGAAGGGTCAAGAGTCATGAGCCTCTACAGAGTATACAAAGTGTAAATAGTGAATATAACTGTGCACAAGTGTGTGATGGTCAGAACTAAAATATAGACAAATTGGAGAATCAGGTCCTGCGAACGCTGGCAGCTACCTCGACTGTCCAAAAGCATTCCCGAGCAGCAATAGAATCAGCTCTGCCAAATGTACCTGGATCTGCACACAAGGTGCAGGGAGTCGGGTGTGAGTACTTCCAACTCAGCGATAATAAAAGTAAATAATGCTGAAGGGAAGAAAACCACGATAGGCACTATCTCATGCTACACAATACAGAACTATCTTTTTATTCCTTTCAAGCCTATGTGAGTAGATTATTTAGAAAATCTCAATTTTAGCTACTTTCTTTCATAATAATATACCAATACCTGGATACAATCTCAAGCGATGCAAGTCCGCACTCAAATCAGCCCTTCGGGCTCAGCACTCCTGATCAATTTACACCAGGAGATCTGGTCAATAAGGCAAGTAATGCATGTGTGCCAGTAATGTATGAGTGCTAAATGTTATGCCAGGTAGTACACGTAAACCAATGTATGTATGCCATGCAATGCATATGACCACTACGGCGCGTCGCCCGATCCAATTTGGGTACCCATGCTCACTGTGGGGGTTCAGACTTAGGAGGGGCTCCTACAGCCTAAGCACAATATTAATATCACACATGCTGCGGCGCGCAGCCCGATCCGTATACCACTGCGGCATGCAGTCCGATCCATGCATGTGTATGCATATGCTCACATAAATTGTCATGCCCTATCTGTAAGGCCCCGTAAAAATTTTGTGCATAAAACCTAGTAGCTATAGTGTCATGGTCCGAATAATGTGTTAGGAATGCGTAGAATTCTTCGCGGCGACCAAGTTCGCCGCGGTTCGGACCCTTGGTAGTGATTTAAGTTTCAAAAATGTAGAGAATTAATTTTTCCGAAAAGTGTCAAATATGCGGTCAAGAATGCGACCGCAAACCTGATATGCGGACCGCATTCTTGCCGCAAAGCTTAACAGAAGCCTCCCAAAAATCATGTTGAAAATGCGGTCGATATACGATCACATAGTGAATCTGCGGTGCACTTTGCGACCGCAGATCAAGCATGCGGACCGCATATTGGTCGCATTCTGTAACAGAACTTGTGTAATTTTGAGGCCATTCTGCGGTCACTATGCGGACCGCATGTTGATTCTGCGGTCGCAAAGTGCACCGCAGAATTGACCCCGGCCCAGATTTTTGTAACATTTTGACCCGATCTCTTCTTTAATATAACACCTTTCTTCTTCATTTTATCATATCATCTTACCAAAATTAGAGAGAGAAGAGAGGGTTTTTAGAGAGAGAAATCTTTCATCTTCAAAGATTGTTCCAACCATCTTAGTTCAAAGGATTCTAGGGCAAGGATTCAACTTCCCCAATCTTTTCAAGGTAAAAACCCTAACTATTTTCTTTGATTTTCAGTTTTAAATTGGGAAAAGAGAGGTTTGCATATAATATCTTTTGAAAATAGAATTTTTACACTCATGCATGATTATTGAACTTGATTTCTAGTAAAAAGAAGTGAGTAGAAGTAAGAGTCTTCAAGAACAAGGTTGGCAAGAGTAGGATATCTTGGGTAAGCATAAAGTAGGAAGAAAACTCATCACCAGGTATGTATGGCTAATTTTGATTCTTGTGAAATCGCCTACATGTGTGAAACTTGTTTGGTTCGTGTTAATTTGACAAATTGTGTGAAATTCTTGATATTGTTGTTGGATATTTCAAAGTTGTTGTTGAACTATGAGTGATGTAATATGGAATATGAACCGAAAGGTAAATGAGAGTTGAATTGGGTAAAGAATAATGAATAATGGTTATGATGGCCTATATGGCACCTTGTGGAAAACAAACAAAACGCTTGAGAATTTGTTTATTGTGGAAAGAGATGAAACACCTGAATTGTGGATATATTGTAACATGGTTGTGATATTGATTTGAAAAATAATTGAGAACATGAAACAATGTGCAAGTTGCTTTTTTTGAACTTGTTGAAATTGTGTGTAGTACCTTATCTGCTGTTTGAAATTGTTGTGTTTTAAACTGTAAGGCGGGGTCGTGTTGCGCGCCGCAACGTGAGGAAATAAGGTATGGGTTGGGGTGATAAGGGTGGCCGAGGTAATAAGGGTGGTCAGGGGCAATAAGGATGGAAAGCGATCGAAATCGCTATTGAAAATTGATACAAAAATCAATAATGTGAAATTCTGAAAGGAGACAGCAGGAGAGTTTGCAACCTGTGGGGCACTGATTGCCCCTTTGTTTGACTACTTGTGCTTTACGTGATTGATTCGTTATTGTTAAATTGGTTGATCGTAGAAAGTGCTTTGTGTTGAGAATTATTTGAAATGAGGAAAATGTGGAAACATGGTTGGTTGGCTTAATTAATTGTTGATGTAATTCAATGGCTTGAGTTTACTTGGGACAAAGTTTGTCCATACATGCCAGTACAATTCAAGTGTACTGACGTCCCTTTTGCCGGGGACGCTACATTCGTGTTATGATTGTAGGTAGATCAGTAGCAGGCACTTCAGCTCATCGGCAGTAGTATCCTTCTCCTTCCACTGCCCATTTTGGTGAGCCCCTTTCTTCCTCGGGGCCTTGTGTGGTTCATGCCACTTCGGTTTAGATTTCATTTTGGTTTTGTAAGGTATAGTCGGAGCCTTGTTACCGGCAAGTATTGTATTTCCCTTTTTATATCCTAGAGGCTCTGTAGACATGTAAACTGTGGGTCTCCAGTCTTATGTATATATTATGTTATGTCGGGCGTTGTAAAAGCTGCAACTTGTTAATGAATCACTCACATGGTTTTATTTGTTTAATGTGAAATCATTCATGGTTAGTAAGATAGTTGGTTAATGGGAAACAATCAATACAGGGGTAACGCGTGGGAATGAAAGGCACCCAGGTCCGCTTGATTGGGGCAACCCGGTCAAGCGCCGGTCATGTTCCCCGATTTGGGGCGTGACAAACTTGGTATCAGAGCCTAAGGTTTTAAAGTGTCCTAGGATGTCTCAGAGCCGTGTCTAGTAGTACCCTTCTTATCGGTGTGTTGTCGACCACATCAGATAAGTTGGGGGCTACACGGGCATTTAGGAATTTACCTATTTCTTTGATTAATCTATATCGTGCGGTAAAGTGCAATGAGGAAATATCTGTGTCTAATTCGCGCTTTGTTCCCAAATTTTCAGAATATGGCACCTAAGAAGAAGGCTAGACTCGGCCTTAGGGCCAATGCCGGCCCAAGTGCGGCTGTTAATCATGTACCCGATGCCGTGGGAGAGAATGAACCCACCAGTCCCGAATTTGCCTGGCCCATCTATTCAAAACCCAAGTGCCCCTATTCCAGCGGCGGCAGAGGATGCCACCATTCCTCTTGCCGGTGTTCCTGACTCAGATACAGTTCCCGCTTCGGGCTCCGGTATCTCTAATGAAGATCTTAGGGGAGCCATTCATATGTTAACACAGTTAGTGGCCGCCCAGGCCCAGAGATCCCATGATGCCCCTGCATCCTCCAGCGGACAGGGAGATTCCTTTGGCTCCAGAGTCCACCAGTTCTTGTGATTGGCCCCTCCAGAATTTTCAGGTACCGATCCAGAGGCTGACCCACAGGAATTCCTTGATGAGATATACAAGACCCTCGAGTGATGAAGGCTACAGATATAGAGGGGGTAGAGTTGGCCTCTTACAGGCTGAAGGGAGCGGCACGTTCATGGTTCGAAATATGGGAGGATTCCCGTGAGGAAGGGAGCCCTCCGGCCAGATGGGATGAGTTCGTAGATGCATTCATAGACCACTTCTTACCTGCTGAGGCAATGGCAGCCCGTGCCACTGAGTTCGAGGTTCTCAAACAGGGCGGTATGAGTGTTTGGGAGTATCACATGGAGTTCGTAAGGTTGTCCAAGTACGCTCCTCATTTAGTGTCGACCATGGATGCCCGGGTTCGACGGTTTGTTCAGGGGCCTTAGCTCTTTGGTAGTGAATGAGGCCCCCACAGCAGCTTTGCACTCGAACATGAACTATGGGAGGATTGTGGGGTTTGATCAGGCCACAGAGGCTAGGAAATTGAAGATTCGTGCGAAAGAGAGAGTAGCAGCAGGGCCCGATCAATGGGTCATTCAGGGAGATCACTTCCAAGGAGAGGGTCATCAGGGCCATCCCAGTCATACGCCCAGTCCTCAGCGAGTGCACCACTATTTGTGCACAGTCATCAGCAGGGCAGTTACTCGAGACCTGGTTCAGATAGCAGGAGGTCTCGTCAGTGTGGTCGTCCTGGGGTGAGATCCCAGCAGCAGGGAAGACATACATGCCCCAAGTATGGGAGATTTCATACAGAGACTTGCTACCTTGACCTTCCAGTGTGCTTCGGGTGCGGGGTGAGAGGTCACATTCAGCAGGACTGCCGTGCACCCCGTCAGGGTATAGGTAGGGGATCTGCTCAGTCATCTGGTTCTTCAGCTGCTACATCATCAGCGCGTACTCCAGCATCAGCAGGGCGTGGTGCAGCTAGGGGCGGAGCTCATGGTAGGGGTGGACCTAGCCGGTTCTATGCATTGAGTGGCCGCCAAAATGCCGAGACTTCTCCATATGTCGTTACAGGTATCCTGTCTGTTCAGACTATTGATTGCTATGCCCTTATTGATCCAGGGTCATCCTTGTCTTATGTTACTCCATTCATTGCTTCAAGTTTTGGGATAGAACCCGAACGGCTTCATGAGCCGTTCTCTGTGTCGACTCCAATTGGTGATTCTATTACAGCCTCACGAGTCTATAGGAATTGTGTTGTTACGGTGGGTGTTCGTGATACCACAGCCGATCTTATTGAGCTTGGAATGGTAGATTTTGATGTAATTATGGGGATGGATTGGCTCTATTCGTGCTTTGCCAAACTTGGACTGTCGAACGAGAGTTATGAGGCTCGAGTTCCCTAACGAGCCAATTATTGAATGGAGAGGAAATGGTGTAGTGCCAAGGGGTAGGTTTATTTCCTACCTTAAGGCTTCGAAGATGATTAAGAAAGGGTGTATCTATCACCTGGTTCGGGTAACGGACACCACCTCGGAGGTGCCTACCCTCGAGTCCGTGCCAATTGTGAATGAATTTCCTGAAGTGTTTCCAGATGAGCTTCCAGGCATCCCGCCGGATAGGGAGATTGATTTCGGGATCGATGTAATGCCGGATACTCAGCCAATATCCATTCCACCATACAGAATGGCGCCAGCAGAGTTAAGGGAGTTAAAGGAGCAGTCGAGGGATTTATTAGAGAAAGGGTTCATACGACCGAGTGTGTCGCCGTGGGGTGCTCCGGTTCTCTTTGTCAGAAAGAAGGATGGGTCACTTCGAATGTGTATTGATTATCGGCAGCTCAACAAAGTCACCATCAAGAATAAATATCCTTTGCCTCGAGTGGATGATCCGTTTGACCAATTGCAGGGAGCGAAGTTCTTCTCAAAGATTGATTTACGGTCTGGGTACCACCAGTTGAAGATCAGGGAGCAGGATATTCCTAAGACCGCTTTCAGAACTCGTTATGGTCACTTCGAGTTTTTGGTCATGTCATTTGGGCTAACCAATGCCCCGGCAGCTTTCATGGACCTTATGAATCGTGTTTCAAGCCATTCCTAGATTCCTTTGTGATTGTATTCATTGACGACATCCTCATCTACTCTCGGAGCAGGGAAGATCATGCCATTCACCTCAGAGCAGCATTGCAGACCCTTCATCAGCATCAATTGTATGCCAAGTTCTCAAAATGTGAGTTTTGGTTGGAGTCCGTAGCCTTTCTAGGGCATGTTATTTCCAATGAGGGAATTCAGGTGGATCCTCAGAAGATTGCGGCGGTGAAAGATTGGCCTAGACCCACGACCCCGACAGAGATTCACAGCTTCTTGGATTTGGCAGGGTACTATCAGAGGTTTGTAGAGGGATTCTCAACCCTCGCTTCCCCATTGACAAAACTAACGCACAAGGCAGTTAAGTTCCAGTGGTCCGAAGCATGTGAGAAAAGTTTCCAGGAATTGAAGTCAAGATTGACCTCGACACCAGTATTGGCCTTGCCAGAAGGCACAGAAGGATTTGTGGTTTATTGTGATGCCTCCGGGGTTGGTTTGGGATGTGTATTGATGCAGCACGGGAAAGTCATATCTTACGCTTCCAGGCAACTCAAGAATCACGAGAAGAATTATCCGACGCATGATTTGGAGCTTGCAGTTGTTGTGTTTGCTTTGAAAATATGGCGGCACTATCTTTATGGAGTTCATGTAGATATGTTTTCAGACCACAAGAGCCTCCAGTATTTGTTCAAGCAGAAGGAGCTAAATCTGAGACAGCGGCGGTGGTTAGAATTGCTCAAGGACTATGATATGAACATATTGTACCATCCAGGAAAGGCAAATGTGGTAGCCGACGCTCTTAGTCGAAAATCCATGGGTAGTTTCGCTCATTTGGGTGTGGATCAGAGACCCCTGGCTCGAGAGGTTTACCAATTAGCCAGTTTGGGGGTTCGTATCTCGGCGTCAGACGAGGGGGATATTTTGGTGCATAATGGAGAAGAATCATCATTGGTCGCGGAAATCAAGGAAAAACAGTTCATGGATCCAGCATTGGTTCGGGTAAAGGATGCAGTCATGAATAACAAGACCTTAGCATTTGTACTCAGCAACGAAGATGGTGTATTGCGGTGTCAAGATAGGCTATGTGTTTCGGATGTGGACGAGCTTCGGGAAAGGGTAATGGCAGAGGCTCATATTTCCAGGTATTCGGTACACCCAGGTTCCACGAAAATGTATCATGACCTTAAGGAGATTTATTGGTGGAACGGTATGAAAAGGGATGTAGAAAGCTTTGTAGCTAAATGTCCGAACTGTCAACAAGTGAAGGCCGAGCATCAACGGCCCGGTGGATTAACTCAGCTTATAGAAATACCAAGGTGGAAATGGGAGATGATCAATATGGATTTCGTGGTGGGGTTACCTCGCACTCAGCATAAGTTTGACTCAATATGGGTGATAGTGGATCGACTCACCAAATCAGCTCACTTCCTGCCTGTCAAGTCCACTGATACTGCGGAGCAATATGCAAGATTGTACATCAAGGAGATAGTAAGACTTCATGGCAGTCCACTTTCTATTATCTCGGATCGCGGGGCTCAGTTCACAGCTAACTTTTGGAAGAAGTTTCAGCAAGGTTTGGGAACTTAGGTGAATCTCAACACAGCTTTCCATCCGCAGACCGACGGTCAGGCCGAACGGACCATTCAGATGCTTGAAGATATGTTGCGGGCCTGTGTCTTAGATTTTAAAGGTAATTGGAATGAACACTTTCCACTGATAGAATTTGCTTACAATAACAGCTATCATGCTAGCATTCAAATGGCCCCGTTTGAGGCATTGTACGGGAGAAGATGTAGATCGCCAATCGGGTTGTTTGAGGTAGGTGAAGCGGAATTGCTAGGGCCAGATATGGTGTACGAAGCTATGGAAAAGGTCAAGGTTATTCAGGAGAGAATGAAAATAGCACAGAGTCGTCAAAAGTCCTATGCAGACGTTCGTCGAAGGGATTTGGAGTTTCAAGTCGATGATTGGGTGTTCTTGAGGGTATCTCCTATGAAGGGAGTCATGCGATTTGGAAAGAAAGGGAAATTGAGTCCTAGGTATGTCGGGCCTTATCGGATCGTTCAAAGGATTGGTCAAGTTGCTTATAGGCTAGAGTTGCCTCCTGAGATGTCATCGGTGCATCCGGTATTCCATGTGTCCATGTTGAAGAAAGTGATTGGAGATCCATCCACCATCATGCCAGTCGAAGCTATAGAGGTTAAAGAAGATTTGTCATATGAAGAAGTTCCAGTTGCCATTCTTGATAGGCAAGTCCGTAAGTTGAGAAATAAGGAAGTTGCCTCTGTTAAAGTATTGTGGCGAAGTCAACAAGTTGAGGAGGCCACATGGGAAGCGGAAAAAGAGATGAAAGAAAAGTACCCCCATTTGTTTGATCAAGCCTAGAAGAAATTAGGTGACCCTTCTACTCCTAGTAACTGCCATCTTGTCTAAGTTGTTTCCCTCTTCGTATTAGTAAAGTATCCTTAACTTTGTAATAAGTTAAATGTGTGGTTGCCTTGGGTCACTTGAACCTTTCTTGATAAATGAAATCCTTATAAATATTCGCGTGTTAAATAAACAACTAATAGTAAGTGTAGATTGGTAATGGTTTGTTAAGTGTACATGGTGTGTTAAAATGGTTAAATAAGGTAAGAATTCATTCAAGTGACTAGTTTATGTGCAATTGTAACAATGTGATAGAATATGTGCATTTGTTGAGGTAAGAAAGTGTATACCAGTTGTGAAAAGTGTTGTATTTGTGTATTGTTGTTTGGTAACGTGTTTCGGGGGCCCTCTGACAGGTGGATATGTCCATAATACAAAGGAAACTCTAGCGAAATTTTTCTAAAATATAAGAGTTAGTCAAAATTTTGATAGTTTGCATAGCATGTCTTTCAAAGCCAACTCATTCTCAAATCCTCATTCGAGGACGAATGATCTTAAGGGGGAGAGGATGTAAGGCCCCGTAAAAATTTTGTGCATAAAACCTAGTAGCTATAGTGTCATGGTCCGAATAATGTGTTAGGAATGCGTAGAATTCTTCGCGGCGACCAAGCTCGCCGCGGTTCGGACCCTTGGTAGTGATTTAAGTTTCAAAATTGTAGAGAATTAATTTTTCCGAAAAGTGTCAAATATGCAGTCAAGAATGCGACCGCAAACCTGATATGCGGACCGCATTCTTGCCGCAAAGCTTAACAGAAGCCTCCCAAAAATCATGTTGAAAATGCGGTCGATATGCGATCGCATAGTGAATCTGCGGTGCACTTTGCGACCGCAAATCAAGCATGCGGACCGCATATTGGTCGCATTCTGTAACAGAACTTGTGTAATTTTGAGGCCATTCTGCGGTCACTATGCGGACCGCATGTTGATTCTGCGGTCGCAAAGTGCACCGCAGAATTGACCCCGGCCCAGAATTTTGTAACATTTTGACCCGATCTCTTCTTTAATATAACACCTTTCTTCTTCATTTTATCATATCATCTTACCAAAATTAGAGAGAGAAGAGAGGGTTTTTAGAGAGAGAAATCTTTCATCTTCAAAGATTGTTCCAACCATCTTAGTTCAAAGGATTCTAGGGCAAGGATTCAACTTCCCCAATCTTTTCAAGGTAAAAACCCTAACTATTTTCTTTGATTTTCAGTTTTAAATTGGGAAAAGAGAGGTTTGCATATAATATCTTTTGAAAAATAGAATTTTTACACTCATGCATGATTATTGAACTTTATTTCTAGTAAAAAGAAGTGAGTAGAAGTAAGAGTCTTCAAGAACAAGGTTGGCGAGAGTAGGATATCTTGGGTAAGCATAAAGTAAGAAGAAAACTCATCACCAGGTATGTATGGCTAATTTTGATTCTTGTGAAATCGCCTACATGTGTGAAACTTGTTTGGTTCGTGTTAATTTGACAAATTGTGTGAAATTCTTGATATTGTTGTTGGATATTTCAAAGTTGTTGTTGAACTATGAGTGATGTAATATGGAATATGAACCGAAAGGTAAATGAGAGTTGAATTGGGTAAAGAATAATGAATAATGGTTATGATGGCCTATATGGCACCTTGTGGAAAACAAACAAAACGCTTGAGAATTTGTTTATTATGGAAAGAGATGAAACACCTGAATTGTGGAAATATTGTAACATGGTTGTGATATTGATTTGAAAAATAATTGAGAACATGAAACAATGTGCAAGTTGCTTATTTGAACTTGTTGAAATTGTGTGTAGTACCTTATCTGCTGTTTGAAATTGTTGTGTTTTAAACTGTAAGGCGGGGTCGTGTTGCGCGCCGCAACGTGAGGAAATAAGGTGTGGGTTGGGGTGACAAGGGTGGCCGAGGTAATAAGGGTGGTCAGGGGCAATAAGGATGGAAAGTGATCGAAATCGCTATTGAAATTGATACAAAAATCAATAATGTGAAATTGTGACAGGAGACAGCAGGAGAGTTTGCAACCTGTGGGGCACCGATTGCCCCTTTGTTTGACTACTTGTGCTTTACGTGATTGATTGGTTATTGTTAAATTGGTTGATCGTAGAAAGTGCTTTGTGTTGAGAATTATTTGAAATGAGGAAAATGTGGAAACATGGTTGGCTGGCTTAATTAATTGTTGATGTAATTCAATGGCTTGAGTTTACTTGGGACAAAGTTTGTCCATACATGCCGGTACAATTCAAGTGTACTGACGTCCCTTTTGCCGGGGACGCTACATTCGTGTTATGATTGTAGGTGGATCAGTAGCAGGCACTTCAGCTCATCGGCAGTAGTATCCTTCTCCTTCCACTTCCCGTTTTGGTGAGCCCCTTTCTTCCTTGGGGCCCTGTGTGGTTCATGCCACTTTTGTTTAGATTTCATTTTGGTTTTGTAAGGTATAGCCGGAGCCTTGTTACCGGCAAGTATTGTATTCCCTTTTTTGTATCCTAGAGGCTCCATAGACATGTAAACTGTGGGATTTAAGTCTTATGTATATACATGATGTATGTCGGGCGTTGTAAAAACTGCAAACTTGTTAATGAATCACTCGTATGGTTTGTTTGCTTATTGTAAAATCATTCATGGTTAGTCAGATATTTGGTTAATGAGAAACAATCAACACAGGGGTAACGCGTGGGAATGAAAGGCACTCAGGTCCGCTTGACTGGGGCAACCCGGTCAGGCGCTGGTCATGTCCCTCGATTTTGGGGCGTGACAATATACTTATGGTTCACATTTACAAAATTAAGTTTCATTAAGATGCATCACTTCTAGTAATTCGTTTGGCATCCTTATAGATGAGTATTAGATTAGAAGTTTCTCTACTTGTCAGGTTTATGCTGTGGACTGAGAAGATATCAATCTCTTGACTTCTAAAATTTCGAGGTTTCTTTGCTATTTATTGAATACTAGCTCTAAAAAGATCCACTGAAGAAATTTCAAATTTTCAAGTAAAATGAACCTCAAGGTTATGTTAAGTACATAGTATGATATATATATATCTTTTCCCAGGTATTAGAGGAGGTGGAACTTTTAATAGATCAATTCATAGATTTATGCATTCTATGTGTAAGTGATTACTGTGATAGTATCCGAGGTACCATGCTTCTCAATTAGTTCTTTGTTTCAAAGTCTTAGCCTTCTATTATCATTATGTGTAGAATTGAATCTACAATCTTGTCTGTTAATCCATTTGTGGCAAATTAAACCTTCCTTTCATAAATCATATCTTTGTTTCTTCCTTGTCTTTACATTTTTTTTTGTAATATTGGCCTTAATGATCAAACAACTGGTTTGTACATGGATGTGTCTCCTATAAACCTTGAGACAAAATTACAATCACCACTCAAATAATTATTTTTAATAGCTTTCTTGAAACTTTCCCATCTTTGCATGAAGAGTATTTGTTTAAAGGTTTATTAAAGATGTATGAAGAATGAATAAATAGCTTTGTTGGAGTAATCATAAAGTTACATGCAATTCATTTAGTTTTCGCTAAACCACCACTTTATGATAGTATACTTTTCTGTCATGCTTAAATGTTGAATGAAATTCATTTTTGTTGGAAAAGACAAAAAATGAGAAAGACAAGGGAATCACTGTTTCGCTATATTCTGAATTTCTAGGTGGGACATTAAGGAAGTACTTGGTGAACACGAGGCCAAGGTGCTTGGATATGCATGTTGCTATCGGATATGCCCTTGATATAGCTCGTGGAATCGAATGTTTGCATTCCTATGGAATCATCCATCGTGACTTAAAACCTGGTAATAGTTATACATTTGTAGTCTCCTGTCTTCAGGTTGCACGCCTATTCCAACAAAAATTGCTCCAGGTGTTCCTATTTATGTGATTGAGTGGTGACAATAGGATAACTTACTACAAGGATAGAAAACCGTGGATGATTTTGTCTTACAAAGATGGACTTTTGACAATAATACTAGTAGTTCTGGTAGCTAAATCACATATCTACATTCAGATGATATGCAATTCACAGGCCATAAAAATGTTGCTTTCTTATATGTATTGAGTTTGCAGAAAACTTGATGCTTTTGGTTGGCACTCATTTGAAGTTAAAATATCTAGCTGCTTTTGAGGTGAATTATGCTGAACTGCTTAATTAGAGCTAATTATATAGCTTTAGCTTAAAGTTTATACTTACCATTTCACTGAAAATGGATTGTTGGAAAGTGATGCACTTCTTTTGTGTTACACAGGTTGCTAAGAAATTGTACACATACCATTTGCACTCTTTCCTCATGAGACTTCAAGGAAGATTAAATCATATTTTGGAGTTATTTCACGGAGAACTGGTAAAAATTATCTAGTATTGTATGTTATAAATTTGACTTTGAAATGTGTTGATGCAACTTGCCAAATAATTTAATGTAAAGTGTCATCTAATTCAATTTACAAGAATGTAGCATTCTGTCAGCTGATGCTTTGGCCCTTTTCCAGTGATTTTCATATCAGAGTAAGGTTGGAAATTATTGTGCTCCAGCATGTAATTTAAAAGGACTTCTTAAGATTTTTGATCAGTAGTTTGTCTATTACATGAATTGTGTAATTGCATTGCATTTTTAATTGTCAATTCAAATTGTCTTATAGAAATATAATTTGTAGGGCAAATGGCACCCAACAACATAAATCCAATTTACACAGATGCTTCTTGCCAAAATTTTTATTATCAGGTGATCCTTTCTTATAGTAAAAGATTTCATTTATATTATGTTTCTTTCTACAAGCTATTTCAAGTTGAACATCAATATTTATCCAACGAATAGTTATAGAAACATACTATAATTATATTACATAAGGCATAAAGTTGTTGACATCAACATGAAGAAGTCAACAAGATATTATGAAAAGTAGACAAGGTCAAAGGTCTAGATATCTTATAGACAATTTTTACATTGAAGAAGTTAGTCACTTTGATTCTTTAATTGTATATGTCTAAATATTTAGTCCCCTTCTGAGATCCATTCATATTGCATGATTGTTCTGTTCACAAAGTGCTTTGAATGGGTAGACTTATGTGGTATAGTTTGCAACTTTTGATAGATTTAACAGCACATTACTGACTAATTCAAACTTAATGATTATTTTTACCATTCAAAGTTTTTTCTAACATTTATTTTTCATCATTTGTAGGTGGATCAAATAAGCTAATGTGTATATTGAAGCAGCGAAGATAATATTGAGTCATATGAGATTGTTGATGAAACATTAGTTTGTTTAGATACTTTAGATTTTTTTGTTTTATTTTAGAACTTCTAATTAATGTGCGAACTTATATATGTTACTCGTTGTATATTCTAAATGATAATTTTAATTATAAATAATAGTAACCTTTCGTGATTTATACATCATTTAGCGCATAAATTTTTATTTAGATAAATAATTAACAACTAAATAAAAAGGTACATATCTAGTTCAATAAACCGTTGCAATATCCCAATAAACCGTTGCGATAAACCCTTTTAACAATACCAAACTGTTGCAACGGCTCCTAATAATGGTTGCAATATGTAACCTGAACCGTTGCTATTGCATCCAAAATCCGTTGCAATAGCCTCAATGACCGTTGCATAAAACGATATTACAAGGATTTTGAACCGTTCCATTTGACTAAATAACCGTTGCAACAGATAAACCTACGGCGACGATTCGAAAACCGTTACAACAAGCTATCTGTGGCAACGGTTTGGTAACCGTTACACAAAACCGTTGCAATTGATCTAGTAGTGTTACAAGCTTAACAAAGACTCGAATCATCAGAGACCTTAACTCTTCTACAACTCTTGTATTTATACACACACCATTTAAGCATATACTCCAGGTGACAGAATTATTTTCTAAGCCCCAAATTTTCCAAAAATATCGATAGAGTTTTCTTTGTAATTTGGCCTATCCACCTGCCAGCGAATCAGCAAAACCATCCTAACAATACATCCGCAACTCGACAAGACATCACAATGCATATCAACAACATAAATCTCAATACTACACGAATTATATTATCAGCATTAGTACATGAACATGCGCTGCACCTGCTCCAATCATAACACATATCAAATACCTTTCACCATGATACACCTAGCACAACCAATTTGGTCTTCCTACGTCTGAACTCATATACCACTCGTAATGCAATGCACTTTACCCTTCCACTAAGAAACATGAGCATATTCACCACGCCCATAGCTAGGGCTACATAACAGATCACAATAAGAATCGAATACCGTACAGCTCACCAATTATCGAAGTTCCATTTCCACAATTAGGGACAATACTGATCGTATGAATTTCATAATACCATCTCGTAAAATTAGCACCTTGGTGCCCAAGCCATAGACAAAGATCTGGCTCAAGTCCTCCATACTGGCCCAACATGAACTCACAAAGAATATATCTCGCCCCTCAATCGAGAAATCATAAGCCATCAAGGCAAATTATCACTAAGCACTCGATTGCACTTACAAACGTGTACAAAGAGTTTCAAGAATTACATCTCAAGCTGAATCAAGTACGCACGATAAGAATTCCAAGAATTGAAACTTTCCTAAAAGGTTTGCAGCCTCCCGAGGATAAGTACAGGCGTCCCCGTACCGATCAATGAGACTCTACTAAATCGGCTCATGACTCGCAAGACCTATTAACCCAGGCTCTGATACCAAACTTGTCACGACCCAAACCCTGGTCGTGATGGCGCCTAACATAATGCTAGGCAAACCCGACCATGTTCTCCCTTAAACCAGCCAATTATTAATTCCAGATGATCAAGTTAAATTTAAATAGCAGGTGTTCATATCAAAATGATAAACGTGATAGTAGAAACATACAAATAATGGTCCCAACCAAATCGTGGTATCACAAGTCCGAGCCTTTACCGATTAAAGATCCTATACAAACAAGTCTAAGCAAAATGGAAGAAACAATATGATAAGGAAGGAGAAAACAGGTTCTGCGGACACCGGCAGCTACCTTGTAGTCTCAGCAAAAGTAGATATGAGTAAGAAGCTACAACAACTCAACATCTCTCGGGCACCTGTGAATCTGCACAAAAAGTGCAGGGGAGTGGGGTGAGTATATTTCAACTCAGTGAGTAATAATAATAAATAATAACTGAAAATAAGAACTCATGTACTATCACTAAAAAGTTCTAAGGCAAACCCCCACAGGTAAGTCATTACTACAGTGAGTACTCTGATCTCCAGTCCACATCTATCTCAACAAGGTCCCACACCGACCAAATCCTCAGTCGTACCACTACGGTGTACGGCCATCTCAATGTATGAAGATATATACATATGTCTATAATGTATGTGTATTTAAGTATGTATAAGGATATGAATAAGTGTCACGACCCTAGTTCACCAATTGTGAACATGTCGTGATGGCACCCAGTCCCCACAACTAAGTAAGCCTAACACGTTGCGGAATATACAATTATAAATACTAAAATAAGAAACAGCGGAAAAATAGCATAAAAGATATGTAATCCGTGCCGCTTGGCACATACATCCATCACACAATGAATAAAACACTACCAAGATCCGGAACCCCACGGTAACACAGACTAAAAGAGAAAATACAACTGTGGCTCTATGTGTAAAGAGTATCTAACAACGATAAAGGAAAAATGTCAACTAATACTATCAGAATAGAAGGAAAGCCTCCGGATCCACGGACGTAGCAGATCATACCTCGAGGTCTCCCAAAAAGCTGCGGAATCACCTAGTACGAGCCTGTCCTGATGTACCTGGATCCGCACAACAAAAGTGTGCAGAAGAGTAGCATGAGTACACCACGACGGTACTCAGTAAGTGCCAAGCCTAACCTCGATGGAGTAGTGACGAGGAAGGTCAGGGCCCTACTGAGAAACAATAATATAATGATGATAACAAAAATAAACAGTTTAAATGATAATAATTTCCGAAATAACAACAATAAGATGATTACCGCAACTGTCTACAATTAAGCTAACAACAAATAAACAACTCAATTAATAAGTCCAGGACCTGTGGGAATTGAACCCACCGTCCCATCAACGGTAACCCCCGGGTCTCCGGGAATCGAACTCGCAGCCCATGTCTCAATAAATCTCAGGATCTCCGGGAATCGAACCCGTAGTCCACATTTCAATAATCTCGGGATCTCGGGAATCGAACCCGTAGTCCACATTTCAATAATCTCGGGATCTCGGGAATCGAACCCGTAGTCCACATTTCAATAATCTCATGATCTCGGGAATTGAACCCGTAGTCCATATTTCAATAATCTCAGGATCTCGGGAATCGAACCCGTAGTCCACATTTTAATAATCTCAGGATCTCGGGAATCGAACCCGTAGTCCACATTTCAATAATCTCGGGATCTCGGGAATCGAACCCGTAGTCCATATTTCAATAATCTCGGGATCTCGGGAATCGAACCCGTAGTCCACATTTCAATAATCTCGGGATCTCGGGAATCGAACCCGTAGTCCACATTTCAATAATCTCGGGATCTCGGGAATCGAACCCGTAGTCCACATTTCAATAATCTCAGGATCTCGGGAATCGAACCCGTAGTCCATATATCAATAATCTCAGGATCTCGGGAATCGAACCCTTAGTCCACATTTCAAAAATCTCAAGATCTCGGGAATCAAATCCGTAGTCCATAACCACACAGCAAGTAAAGGAATACACAGAGAGAAGTATAATATGCTTAACGATAACTTCGCCGATGAACAGCGCCAGCGATTACCAAGAAAACTCAAGTAAGTCAATTAAGCAACTAGACAGTTAGATTCTATCTAATCATGCTTTTCTAACTACTACCGGGTAGGAATATCGAATTTAACAACTAAAAACAGGAATATCACTCATTGAACATTTTGAGTAAAGTATGTGCTCAACAACCAGCGCATGTACATGCCCGTCACCTCGCGTACAAGGCATTTAGAGTATCACAATAATATCCTAGGGGTGAAAGTCCCCCACACGAGGTTAGACAAGCCACTTACCTCAATGTTTACGAACAATTCAATCCGTGGCAATGCCCTTTTCCTTTCAAATTTGGCTCCAATCCAATCGTATCTATACACAATTGAATTAATATCATCAATACTACTCAACAAACAAATTCCTAAGGCCAATTACAACTTTTACAACATTCTGCCCGGAATAGTGAATTTCGACCCCGGGCCCACATGATCGGAACTCGGGGTTCGGACCAAAATCTGGTTACCCATCCCCCCACGAGTTCAAGTATATGATTTGTTTCAAAATCGGACCTCAATTCGAGGTCCAATTTCCCAATTTATGAAAAACCCTATATTCTACCAAAAACAAGAAATTCTACCATGAAAACCCTTGATTTCTATTGAAAAACATGTATAATGATGTTAAGAATTGAAAGAATTAAGTAAAAAGTGACTTACAATTGTTTTGAAGAAGAAGGAATCCGTGAAGAATCGCAAATGGGTGTTTTTGGGTTGTGAAATGTGAAGATTGAAGTTGGAAATCGTGATTTACAGGTCTCTGTGTTCGCATTTGAGAACATGGGTTCGCAATTGCGAACCCCGACCAATTTCTGGAGTTTGAAAAATAAGCTAAGGCTGGGAAGTTCGCATTTGCGAACTTTTGTTCGCATTTGCGAAGACAAGGCAAAACTGGGAAGTTCGCATTTGCGAACTATTGTTCGCAATTGCGAACACAGGCTAAATATTGGGAGGTTCGCATTTGCGAACTATTGTTCGCATTTGCGAACACAATTCGCATTTGCGAACTATTGTTCGAATTTGCGAACACAGGCACAGTAGTGTCAAGTTCGCATTTGCGAACTCAGGCACAATAAGGGGGAGTTCGCATTTGCAAACTATTTTTCGCATTTGCGAACTCTGCAGAATAGTGGGGAGTTCGCATTTGCGAACTATTGTTTGCATTTGCGAACTCTGCAGACCAGTTGCTGACAGCAACTTCTGACATGAGAAATTGATCTCGTGGCCTATCCAAAGTTCACCCGAGCCCTTGGGGCTCCAAACCAAATATGCACACTGACTTAAAAACATCATACGAACTTGCTCGCGCGATCAAATCGCCAAAATAACATCAAAAATCAATAATTCACATCGAATTCAAGCCTAAATTTCTTAAAACTTTCCGAATTGCACATTCGATCTAAAACCCAACCAAACGACGTCCGAATGACCTAAAAATTTGCGGACATATCCAAAATCACATAACGAAGCTACAGAAATTGTCGGAATTCCATTCCGACCCCCGGATCAAAATCCCACCTATCGTTCGGATTCGCCAAAATTTCAACCTTCGGCATTTCAAGCCTAATTGAGCTACGGACCTCCAAAATACATTCCGAACGCGCTCCTAACCCCAAAATCACCCAACGGAGCTAATGGAACCATCGGATTTCCGTTCCGAGATCGTCTTAACACCGTTCCGGCTACGGACCATTTTCTAGCTTTTAAGCTCTCAATTAGGGACTAAGTGTCCCAAAATGCTCCAAATTTCAGAACCGACTCTCCCGGCAAACCACAATAGGAGAAATGAACTTAGGGGAACAGTTAAATTGGGGATTGGGGCGTAATTTTCTAAAACGACCAGGTCGGGTCGTTACAATAAGTATAATGTTGTGGTGTGCAGCCCGCTCCAATACATATACCGCTGCGGCATGCAGCTCGCTCCATTTAACGTCGACGGTGCTCACTAGGGGTGTATACAGACTTCGGAGGGGCTCCCTAGGCCCAAGCGCTATGATACTACGGTGTGCATCCCGATCCAAACATATATTACTGTAGCGTGCAGTCCGATCCAATATATATATATATATATATATATATATATATATGAAGTCCGATCCAATATATATATATATATATACATTATAACTATACTGCTGCGGCGTGCAGCCCCATCCCATAATATACTCCAGCGCTCACTGAGAATGTGTGCAGACTCAGACTCTGAAGGGGCTCCTACAGCCCAAGCGCAATAATACTGCGGCGTGCAGTCCGATCCACATGTATATATTATCGCGGCGTGCAGTCCGATCCACATATACATCACTGCGGTGTGCAGTCCGATCCAATACAGGTATATATATATGTATAATACCTCATTATGGGTCCTCGACCTTGTCCCGATCCAACATAGGTATATATATATATATAATACCTCATAATGGGTCCTCGACCCTGTCCCAATTAGTGTAGGATTGGCCTTTCAGGCCCACTCAGCTAAATGAGGGAATTTCCACTCTCACAGTACACATCTAGTTCTGGCTCTAAATATGCTATTCAGCTAGTTTTTCGGCTGAGTGTATGTTTCCAACATGATATATGGATCGCCTAGCTTTACAGGTCCCCTAATGCTCTACAGATCGGCACAAGGCCCCAAACATGGCTACCAGCTCAACTACACAGTTATAAGCTCATTCGCAGTCATAACACACAATAACTATCAGCTGGGAAGGACCAAACCCAATTCCCCAATCATAATGTCACCACGCCCGTCACAAGACGCGTGTCTCATCTCAACATACTGTGAGGTGCTAGTACGGGGTTTCAATCCCTCAGTACATTATTTACTATCATCACTCACCTCGAACCGGTAGAAGCATCAGTCCGCCTTATGCTTGCCTCACAATTCAATCTCCTCGGATGCCAAATCTGCTCAGAATCATAGAGAATACATCAATATATGCTAATAACACACAACCCATTCGAAATAACTCAATTTGCACCGAAACCCACGAAGTTGTCAAAACTCGACTTTTGGTACACTTCTCGAAAAATTACAAAAGTTACATATTCGGAATCCTCGTCTCAGTACGAGTCTATGCATATAAAGTTTTCCAAAATCGAACTCTGTTTGCCCACTCAAATCGACATTTTACCAAAGCCCTAGCTTAGGCTAAATTCCCCCATAATTTCATCCAATTTCAGTAAAATAGAGGAGGAATTCAAGATAAAAACACGTAATTGAACCATAAAACTCACCTCCGATGATAACTCGATGAGCTCCTAGCAATTTCCCGTCCAAATCGCCCAATTCACCTCTTAAAACCGAGCCCTAATGTTATGAAATATTTTATGAAATTTCTAACTCCTGATATAATTAAACCCTCTATGATTTCCGCTTCTGCGGACAAATTCCGCCTCTACGATACCGCTTCCACGACCAAATGGTCACTTCTGCGAAACCCAGGCCTAATTGGCCTCTTCCGCTTTTGCGAGCTACGGACCGCTTCTGCGCATCCGCTCCTGCGGACCTTACCACTTCTGCGCATCAAGTCTGCTTCTGCGGACTCACTTAGGCAACAAGTCTTCCGCTTCTGCGGATCCTCACATAACGAGCCCAGACCGCTTCTGCGGTCTTACCTTCCGCACCAGCGGTGCCGCCCCTGCGGACCAAGATCCACTTCAGCGAACACCAGCACTTATGCGGTCTCGCTCCTGCGCTCCCATTTCTGCAGGAGCGAAAACAACATAACCAGAAATTCTTCAAACCTGCAATTTCCATGTTTTTCTCATGTTTAACCATCCGAAAACACCCCGAGGCCCCCGAGACCTCATCCAAACACACCAACACATCCTAATACCCTATCAAACTTGTTCCAATCCTTAAAACACGTCTAACAACACCAAAACCCACAATTCACATCGAATTCAAGCCTAAATTCCTAAAACTTTTCGAATTACACTTTCGATCAATAACCCGACCAAACGACCTCCGAATGACCTGAAACTTTGCGGCCACATCCAAAATCGCCTAATGGAGCTACTGCAACTGTCGGAATTCCATTCCGACTCCTTGATCAAAATTTCACCTATTGATCGGATACCGCCAAAATTCAACTTTTAGCCAATTCAAGCCTAAAACTACACCGGACCTCCAAATTCACTTCCGATCACTGTCCTAGCTCATAAATGACCTCCCGGAGCTGACCGAATCATCAAAATTTGATTCCGAGCTCTCTAACTTACAAGCCAATATCCAGTTGACTTTTCTCTACTATTCCTTCTTCTAAGAGACTATTTGCATCAATTTCAACTAAACTCAACCCGGATTGACTCAAACTCATCCAACATGCATATTGCAACATTAACAAGCATATAACGGGGATAACGGGGTGATAACTCACGTGATGATGGGCCAGGTCATCACAAATACTATTAATAATTATGTTGTGTGTACAGATGAGTGATGCATATATGGCATCATATTACAAGCCATAGAACTAGTAGTAGTTATATTTACATCTGACATGGCATTCTTAGTATAATTATCATCCTGACAGTCATTGATATCCACTTTCGTGAATTGATGATTTATTTGACCAGCTTCAGGGTGCCAAGGTATTTTCAAAGATAGACTTGAGGTCGGGCTACCATCAGCTGAAGATCAGGGCGGCTGACATTCCTAAGACAGCCTTTCGTACTAGATATGGGCATTATGAGTTCTTGGTCATGTCCTTTGGGTTGACCAATGCCCCGGCAGCATTCATGGAGTTGATGAATCGGGTATTCAGGCCTTACTTAGATTTGTTCGTGATAGTCTTCATAGATGACATCCTGGTGTACTCCCGCAGCCAGGAAGAGCACGAGCAGCACCTCAGAGTGGTTCTTCAGACTCTGAAAGATAACCGGCTATATGCCAAATTTTCTAAATGTGAGTTCTGGCTGAGTTCGGTAGCATTTCTGGGTCACATTGTATCAGTGGAAGGTATTCAGGTAGACCCAAAGAAGATTGAGGCAGTCCAGAATTGGCCTCGACCAGCTTCAGTGACTGAGATCCGGAGTTTCTTGGGATTAGCAGGTTACTACCGTCGTTTTGTAGAGGGATTTTCTTCTATTGCAGCCCCGATGACCAGGTTGACCCAGAAGGGTGTCCAGTTCCAGTGGTCAGAGGAGTGTGAGGCGAGCTTTCAGAAGCTCAAGACAGCCTTAACCACCGCGCCAGTGTTGATACTACCTACGGGTGTAGGGCCTTATACAGTTTATTGTGATGCATCTCGTACAGGGCTTGGAGCGGTATTGATGCAGGATGGTAAGGTTATCGCTTATGCTTCGAGGCAATTAAAAATACATGAGAAGAATTATCCAGTTCATGATCTTGAGTTAGCAGCAGTGGTTCATGCCTTAAAGATCTGGAGGCATTATCTATATGGTGTGACATGTGAGGTGTACACTGATCACAAAATCCTAGAGTACTTGTTCAAGCAAAAGGAGTTGAATCTACGACAGCGGAGATGGTTAGAGTTGCTAAAAGACTATGATGTTACTATCTTATATCACCCAGGTAAGGCCAATGTGGTGGCCGATGCATTGAGTAGAAAGTATGCCGGCATGGGTAGTCTTGCATACATTCCGGTCAGTCAGAGACCATTAGCTCTAGATGTCCAGGCCTTAGCCAACCGGTTCGTGAGATTAGACATTTCTGAGCCTAGCAGGGTGTTAGCCTGCACGGTCGCTCGTTCTTCTCTATTAGAGCGTATTCGTGAGAGGCAATTTGATGATCCTCATTTGCATGAGTTGAGAGATACGGTACAGCGGGGAGGTGCCACACAGGTAAATCTAGATGATGATGGGGTATTGAAATTGCAGGGTCGAGTTTGTGTGCCCAATGTCGAAGGGATTCGAGAGTTGATCTTAGCGGAGGCCCACGGTTCGCGGTATTCTATTCACCCAGGCGCCGCGAAGATGTACCAGGACTTACGGCAGCACTATTGGTGGCGCAGAATGAAGAAAGATATCGTTGCGTATGTCGCTTAGTGTCTGAATTGTCAGCAAGTGAAATATGAGCACCAGAGACCTGGTGGTGTATTTTAGAGGATTGAAATTCCCGAGTGGAAATGGGAGCGGACCACTATGGACTTCGTTACTGGACTTCCTTTGACTCGGAGGAAATTAGATGCTATTTGGGTCATTGTTGATAGGCTGACCAAATCAGCACACTTTATCCCAGTATCTGTCTCCTACTCATCGGAGCGGTTAGCGGAGGTTTACATTAGGGAAATTGTTTGTCTCCATGGAGTGCCAGTATCTATTATCTCTGATCGGGGTACGCAGTTTACCTCGCGGTTCTGGAGAGCGGTCCAACAGGAGTTAGGCACCCGGGTTCAGTTGAGTACAGCATTTCATCCTCAGACGGATGGACAGTCCGAGAGGACTATTCAGATTCTAGAGGACATGCTTCGAGCCTGTGTTATTGATTTTGGAGGCTCGTGGGACCAGTTTCTACCATTAGCAGAGTTCGCCTACAATAACAGTTACCAATCTAGCATCCAGATGGCTCCGTATGAGGCGTTGTATGGTAGGCGATGTCGATCACTAGTTGGATGGTTTGAACCGGGAGAGGCTCGGTTGTTGGGTACGGACTTAGTTCAGGAGGCCTTAGATAAGGTCAAGACTATTCGGGAGAGATTGCGTTCAGCTCAGTCCAGGCAGAAGACTTATGCGGATCGCAAGGTGTGAGATGTAGATTTCATGGTTGGTGAACGAGTATTGCTCCGGGTGTCGCCTATGAAGGGCGTGATGAGGTTCGGAAATAAGGGCAAGCTCAGCCCTAGGTATATTGGTCCATTTGAGATTTTAGACAGAGTGGGAGGGGTGGCTTACAGATTAGCTTTGCCGCCTAGCTTATCAGCCGTGCATCCAGTTTTTCATGTATCTATACTTCGGAGATACCACGGCGATCCCACACATGTGTTAGACTTCAGTACTGTCCAATTGGACAATGATCTATCTTACGAGGAGGAGCCGGTGGCTATTCTAGACCGGCAGGTTCGACAGTTGAGGTCGAAGAGTTATCCTTCTGTGCGTGTTCAGTGGAGAGGTCAGCCTCCTGAGGCATCGACCCGGGAGTCCGAGTCTGATATGCGGAGCCGCTACCCACACTTGTTTCCTGACTCAGGTACTTCTTTCTTTTGTCCGTTCGAGGACGAACGATTGTTTTAGAGGTGGAGATTGTGACGACCCAAAGGGTCATCACTTATTTTATTAATCATTTCGAGCTTCTGAGGCCTTGAAAACCTCATTTCATGTTGCCTCGAATTACGTGCACTATCCGAGCATGTAGCCGTAAATATTTTTGTGATAGAAAATATGAATTCTATGAGAAATTTGGATAAAAATGATATTAATATTGATATGGTTGACTTCGGTCAACATTTTTGGTAAACGGATCCGGACCGAGATTGGATGGTCCCGAGAGGTCCGTAGGAAAATATGGGACTTGGACATGCGTCCGGAGTCGAATTCTGAGGCCTAGAGCCCAAATTATGAATTTTTCTATGAAATTGTTTTTGATGTAATTGTTAAAGGAAATGAATTAATTGACCTTGGTATCGGGCTCGTATTTTGGTTCCGACGCCCGGTACAAGTCTTAAATATTATATATGTGATTTCCGTAAAGTTTGGTGACATTCGGATGTCGTTTGAGATGTTTTGGACCTTGAGTCCCAAGTTTGAAAGTTTTGAAAATCAAAAGTATGAAAATCATGAATTTGAGGCTTGATTTGATGAAAACGATGTGATATTGGCGATGTGATCGCACGAACAAGTTCATAATGTGTTTTTGAGGTTGTGTACATGTTTGGTTTGGAGCCCGGGGGCTCGGGTAAAGATTTGATAGGCCGTTGGATTAAATTCTGAATTTTTGCACTGCTGGTTTTTCACCCAGCTGTTGGCTTCGCAATTGCGAAGCATTTCTCGCAATTGCGAAGGGGCAGAACAAGGCAGGGCTCGCAAATGCGAACCCTGATCGCAAATGCGAAGCCCCTCATGACCCAGCCTTGTTCGCAAATGCGAACAATTGTTCGCAAATGCGAACATCCCCTTGTCCTGCCTATGTTCGCAAATGCGAACCATAGTTCGCAAATGTGAACATTCCCAAATCCAGCCTTGTTCGCAAATGCGAACAATAGTTCGTAAATGCGAACAATGCCCTTTACTGCCTGTGTTCGCAAATGCGAACATTAGTTCGCAAATGCGAACACTCCCCTTTCCTACCAGTGTTCGCAAATGCGAACAAAAGTTCGCAAATGCGAACTTCCCAGCCTTAGCCTATTTTTCAAACTCCAGAAATTGGTCGGGGTTCGCAATTGCGAACCCATGTTCGCAAATGCGAACACGAGACCTGTAAAACACGATTTTCAGTTCATTTCTTCACTTTTTACAAAACAAAAACACCCATTTGCGATTCTTCACGGATTCCTTCTTCATCAAAACAATTGTAAGTCACTTTTTACTTAATTCTTTCAATTCCTAACATCATTAAACATGTTTTTCAATAGAAATCAAAGTTTTTCATGGTAGAATTTCTTGTTTTTGTTAGAATATAGGGTTTTTCATAAATTGGGAAATTGGACCTCGAATTGAGGTCCGATTTTGAAACAAATCATATACATGAACTAGTGAGTGGATGGGTAACCGGATTTTGGTCCTAACCCCGAGTTCCAACCATGTGGGCCCGGGGTCGAAATTCACTATTTCGGGCAGAATGTTGTAAAAGTTGTATTTGGTCTTAAGAATTAGTTCGTTGAGTAATATTGATGATATTAAATCAATTGTGTATAGATACGATTGGATTGGAGCCAAATTTGAAAGAAAAAGACATTTCCACGGATTGAATTGTTCATAAACATTCGAGGTAAGTGTTTGTTCTATCCTAGCTTGAGGGAATAGGATTATGTGTTATGTGTTATGTGATCGAGTGCGGTGTATGGGCTGTGGTGACGAGCATCCATACACTGGCGTCCAGTATGACCGTGAGTCGTTGAAAATGCTTATTTTGAGATATATTTACAGATGAATTGTTGAACCTTTGTCAGGTTGTAGAATTGTTATTGTTCTCCCTTGTCGGGACTTGTTATGAAGATGATTATTGATTGCCCTTGTTGGGACGGTTTATGAATTACTGTTTCTTTCTTTGCCCTTAACCGTGATTGTTATTTGGGTGAGGAAGAGTGATAATGCACGAAGGGTGATGCCGTGCCATGTTTTATTATTTATGCACGAAGGTTAATGCCGTGCCATGTTTTACTGATTATGCACGAAGGATCATGCCGTGCCTTGTTATTGAACCATGTACGAAGGATCATGCCGTACTATGGATGTGAGGATGAGCGTAAAAGCACGAAGGGTGATGCCGTGTACTTTATTTGCTTATTTGGTGAGGATGAGAGTAAAAGAACGAAGGGTGATGCCGTGCAACTGCTTGCTATTCCTTGACTTGATATTACTTGTGTTTCCGTTACACTTTGTTTTTCCTTGTGAATATATATATATTGAATTGCACAGGTTTATGTGGGTGTCTGGTCCTAGGCTTGTCACTACTTCACCGGGATAGGCCAGGCACTTACCAGCACATGGGGTCGGTTGTGCTGATACTACACTTCAGTGCGTTTTTGCACGGGTCCAGGTTTTGAGCAGAGGAGCAGCAGCAGGAATTCGATTGTGTGGGAGTTGATCACATTTGAGACCAAGGTAGCTTGCGGACGTCCGCAAGGCCCGACGTCTCTCTCTTTATTTATGTTACTAGCTGTAGTCTCTTTGTTCCGAGACAAACAGAATTATGTTATATTTCTTTCAAACTCTTATGTGTAGTATTCAGTAGTAGTTCGTGAGTTGGTGACTCCACGTCTTGGGTAGAGGATTTCAGTATGATTTTCATCTTGTAATTAGTTATTTTTATTTCGATAAAGTATTCCGCAATTATTTAATTAAAATTGTGTTAAAAACAGGATAGTATGAATACAGTGGCTTGCCTAGCTACCACGAGTAGGCGCCATCACGATCCCGATGTTGGGGGAAAATCCGGGTCGTGACAAATTTTAATAGCGTGTAAGAAGTTTTTCCTTTAGTGGTCGTAAAGTAATTTAAAGTTTCTTGAATTATTATAGCATTATCAGAAGCACGTTTCCCTTGGAGAAAACTCGATTGAGTAGGTCCTATAATTTTTGAAATTACTAACTTTAATTGCATTACAATTAACTTTGTGATTAATTTATAGAGAGTATTACATAACTAATGAGACGATATTGTTGAATCAAAGTAGGATGTTTAACCTTAGGAATCAGCCAGATAAAAGTTTTATTTAACTCAGGAGACATAGTATAATTGGTGAAGATTTCCAAGCAAAAAGGAATAACCTTATGACTAACCTCCGCCCAGTATTTTTGATAGAAAAAAGGGTGTAGTCCATCCGGGCCAGGAGATTTAAAAGGTTTAAAGCTAAATAAAGCATTCTTAATTTCTAAAGGAGTAAAAGGTTGATTTAACAATTTGATATCATTATTTAAAATATTATGCGGAGGAATATCATAATAACAATTTGAAGAGCTGAATTGATTAGTTGTATAGAGATTGAGATAAAACTTTGTAATATAACTAAGGAGTTCATTATGATGTGAAATCCAATTACCTACGGAGTCACGAATAGTGAAAATTCTATTTCTTCTATGTCTATTAATAGTAGATAGATGGTAAAATTTAGTGTTGGCATCAACATCATTTAGCCAATTTATATGAGATTTTAATCTCCGAAATTGTTCTTCAAGCTATAAAATTTTACTATATTCCATTGATAGATTTTTTTCAAGATTTTGTAGGAATAAACTAGTAGGGTAGTGATAAGACCCTTGAATTCCAGCAAGAATATTACTTTTTTGTTTAAAAATATTACCAAACTGATTTTTGTTCCAAAAATTAACAGCTTCTTGGAACCTAGTTGTAGTAATAGTCAGATTAAAAGTTCCAGACCAAAATATTTCGAACTAAATTAGAAAATTGAGGGTGTGTTGTCCACATAGGTTCAAATCTAAAATTTTTTGTATGAATTAGATTATTAGGTTCCAATGACAGTAACGGTGGACAATGGTCCGAATAAGTCATGGGTAAATGATTTACCATAGAGTCTGGGTATAACTTAAGCCAATCAAAATTGGCTAAGCATCGATCAAGTCTTTCCAAAATCGTATAACTAAGAGCACGTTTATTTGTCCAAGTAAATCTACTACCATGAAAACCTGAATCTAATAATTGGCAAACATTCAAACAGTCAAGAAATTTATCCACTCTAGTATTACTATTAGGTAATCCTCCATACTTTTCATTATGATTAACAACTAAAATAACTAGCGACTAACCAAGGCATATTGTAATTATTTTTAATATGAATTAGGTTATCCCAAAGATATTGTCGTCAAGAAGCAGTATGCTTAGCATAAATCGCAGATAATAACCAAGGATGATTAAGTGAACATACCTGAACCAAGCAGTGGATTTCCAGATCAGAAGTTACTAATTCAGTTACTGTAATACCTTCTTCCTTCCAAAGAACAACCAAACCCCCTAAAAGGCCATTAGCTGGTACTTGATACATATGGTTAAAGCCAAAATAATCACGAAGCCTAGAATGGTCATGCATGTGAGTTTCTAACGGTATGACTTAGACAGGGCGATTATTTTCCAATAAAGATCTAAAATGGTGCCTAAACTCAGGATTATGTGAGCCCCTACAATTCCATATTATGATATTCATAAAGGAATTAGGGTAAGAAGTGTTGTCCTTTGGAACTGGACTCCTCTGCATGGGAAGGGAGTGAGACTGTTCGACATTCTGCAGAGTATTCTGATGAAGAGTGGGTATAACTACCATTGCGTACTTCACTATCGATGGGTTTAAGGTTCACCTGAAGTTTAGACTGCATGCTTCTAGATCGGGTGGACATTTGAGAATAAATTTTTTTCGTACTGTTCTTTTAGGTCGTAAAGAAGAATCCCCTTGAGCCACAAAAACTCCGTCCTTGTTTCTCTCATTTCCAGAAGATTCTCTGCTATTTCTCTCCTTGTAGGACTATCTAGTTCGTGTGTTGATTGTGGAGGTGTGTGAGGGGAAGACTCGAGTTGACTGAAGTTTTCCAAGGAACTCATTGGAAACCTAGTGCTTGGCATATGGAGATAGAGGGTTCAATGTGTTGAGAGATTGGAACCATGGAGCAAATGTTTGGCCCATATGATGAGGTGGGTAAAAAGGCATCAAACTGATAATTGGATTTGCATGGAGATTCAAGGGATTCATGGGGTAATCCTAGGGTTGAGTCGAGGACGATGGTTGAGTGTGGAGTGGAAGGGGAGTTTGGGTGGTGAACCATTGGTTCTGTGTGTAAACCTCCAAACCTAGTCTCATTCCTTTCGTTACTATCTCGGCTAGGTGAGATGGATTCTGAATGATAATAATCACTTCCTGGCTATTCAATTCCAGTGTAAAAGTTAGTGCATGTCCCTGTAATCCCATCTCTAACCATGATTGTAGAGGATGGTCTGTCGAGGGGAGCTGGGATGTGTAAACCAAGGGATTTGATAGGTGAGGTAGTTGGGGACCTTGCATGGTCAGACGAGGTAGGTGAAATAGGTTGTTGTTTGCTTGAAGACTGTCCTGCATGGTTGGATAGTAAGTGCTGTGAAGAAGGAAAGCGCAAGGCATTATCAGATATTATGTTTAAAGAGGAATTAGTGTGATCTTCTATTACTAATGAAAGTGAGGATTTAAGAGCCTGTTTTAGAGCTGGTTGTATAATGGTAGACAGAGTATTAGGTGGAAGCAAGAGATGAGGATTGGCACATGCAGTGCAATCATTTTGTTCCTGAGGAGGAGTGTGAATTTGGATATATTGAGCTGGCTCTACTGTAGCATGCAATTTCCCCTTAAGCAAACTAATTACAGGAGAGGAGGTGTCATGTAGGGGCAGATGAGGGGCTGAATTGGCATTTGCTGAGTGGCTATTTAGGGAGGCAATGCTGTTACGTGGATAAGTGGACTTAGGTGTCTGTGTAGGGTTAATTGTATTAGTGATAAAATCTAGGGAAGAGGGAGGATTAATGATGATATTATTTGTAAGAGGATTGGTTGGATTTTGTGGCAAAATATTAGGGGAGTGGAACAGTCCAACGTGGGAATTATTAATAATGTTTAAAGGGGTTAAATTAGAAGCTTTATTAGGAAACCTGTTAGCTAAAGCTTCTGTCTTTATTGGTTCAGTAGTAGGATTAATATTACCATTTTTGGATAAATAATTAAAAGGATTAATACTTTCAGTATTGGGCTTTGTTGTAGTGGGCCTTACCGGGTTAGAACCCACATCATGGCCATGACGAATAGGAAACTTACCTGGTGCATGCAGCTTCTGCTCAACCGCTATGTTCATGGTGTTTTTTGAAATTGAAGAAGCTGAATTAAAACGTCTAGGAACTTCCACCAGATGCCATGCACCTTCTGTAGACAGTTTTGGGTCTGTAGGAGTTGATGTAGAAGTAGTTGAAATATTGAAATGATTTGGAAAAGAACAGTTAAATTTTGCATGTCCAAAGCATCCAAAATTTGTGCATAGCATGTTTAAACCTTCATAATGAATTTATTGTTGATGATGACCAATATTGACATGAGTTTTTAATGGGTTTTCCAGTGGAACTTCAATACAGATTCTTGCACACCGACCCACAGTGTTTGATGAAGTACACGAATCAACTCATAAAAGCTTTCCTAATTTTAAACCAACACGCTGAAGGATTTCTAAGTCATAAAATTCGGTTGGAAGTTTAGGGAGACGCAACCATAGTGTTGAATAAGTGAGTTGAGTAGCTGAAGCAGTGAACTTAGGTTCCCAACGTCTTACGAATAAGAAATGGTTAAGAACAAACCAAGGTCCACCATGCAAAGCTTTAACTATGTTTTCCTCTATTTGAAATTTTATAGGAAAAAATCCTGATCCCAAATCAATGAGAGGAGTATCTTCTGTAGGGTTCCATAGAGCAACAACCTTATTCTTAAGGATATGATGTGCTATTTTCCTGCCAAACAATTTAATTATAACTAAAAAGTTCCAAGGCTCATACAGTCTTGATTTACCAGTAGTTGAAATAGGAATGAATATGTCAGTCATTTCCTCAGGCAATATACTTTCATCAGTTAAATCTAGAACATTATTTGAAGAAAATGGATTTGTTAAACTTGGTGAAAGAGTGTTATCTAATAACAGTGTTTGTAAAAAGGATTGTGGTTTAGTAAGAGGCGATGTATCATGTAATTGCATTTTTCCAATATCAGGTGGCTCGGAATCATTAACTAAAATATTATCAGTTGAATGAAAAAGATTCATGGTGATGTTGAAGAAGGGTCTGTAGAGAGAAAAACTTTACATGCTTGCTTATGTGTTATGGTGTTACTATTGTTAGGAAAACAATTAAAATGCTGGAAAGTATTCCCTTGTTATACATGTGGGCGTCTGAACAGAAATTTAAATGCTGAAAAGTATTCCCTCGTTATACAGGTGGGCGGCTGAATAGAAATTAAAATGCTGAAAAGTATTCCCTTGTTATACAGGTGGGCGCCTGAACAGAAATGAAAATGCAGAAAAGTATTCCCTTGTTATACGAGTGGGCGCTCGAACAGAAATTAAAATGCAGAAAAGTATTCCCTTATTATACAAGTGGGCGCCTGAACAGAAATTGAAAATGCAGAAAAGCATTCCCTTGTTATCTAGGTGGGCGCCTGATGTAGAAATGAAAATGCAAAAAAATATTCCCTCTTTATCCAGGTTGGCGCCTGATGCATGAAATGAAAAATGCAAAAAAATATTCCCTCATTATCCAGATGGGCGCCTGATGCATGAAACAAAAATCCAGAAAAGTATTCCCTCGTTATCCAGGTGGACGCCTGATGCATAAAATGAAAATGCTGAAAAATATTTCCTCGTTATCCAGGTGGGCGCCTGATGCATGAAATGAAAATGTAGAAAAATATTCACTCGTTATCTAGGTGGGCACCTGGTGCATGAAAAATGAAAATGCAGAAAATATTCCCTCAATTTGATAACTGGGGTGTGAATTTTGAAAACACAATACCTCCTTTGCTGTTTGGGTAGGTTCCTGATTGTTGAGTGAGTCCTCCTTTCTGGATTCTCCCCTTTTATTGTTGTTTTCTTTTTTCATGTTTTCTCCCACATTGGTCACATTCACTTTAAAGTCATTAATGAGAATTTGAATCTTTTGTCCCTGTCTAAATCAGTGAACAATCTTATTAGTTTTAAAATGATGATTAGCAACTGGCATTCTTGCTGGCCTTGTTTCGATCGTCCGCTTCTTGTTGTTTCATTCTGCTTTGCAATTTATTGCCCGGTTTTCTCAACTTTCTCTTGCAATCGTCTTTTGCTTTTCTCTTTTCGCTTATTTTCCTTTCATTTTTCTTTGGCCTTGATTGCCATCCTTTCTTTTTATTTTCTCTTTTCATTTGACCCAGTGTTATTACGCATTTTAACATTAGAAGCTGGTAGTTAGCTTTCAACTGGCAACTGGTTTTGATCTATGAAATGCAAAGATATGAATTTGAGGGGGTAAGGGTATTTTGAAGTAAAGACAGAACTTATCTTGGTATGACAGCTGATTCCTTTGACCATGCCATGTATTTAAATATCCGATCTAGTTTGTTGAATCAAATCATTGCTGTCTAACGTTCCTTCAACCGAAATCTTTCTTATTTTTTGCTGTTTTTCCTCTTTCATCAAAATATTCCTCACTTTCACCTTATGGTGCCTATGAAGGTTTTCACCAATAAGACTCTCTCATTTTATTTATCTCTCACCTCACATTTGACTTATGGTGCCCATTATGGTTTTCACCAATAAGACTCTCTCATTTTATTTATCTCTCATCTCACATTCGCCTTATGGTGCCCGTTAGGGTTTTCACCGATAAGGCTCTCTCATTTTTATTTTTCTTTATTTTGTTTCCAAACCTCCGGGTATTTTCCAAGCCACGTTTCTCCTTATTCTTATTGTATCATAATTTTCTTGAAATTAATCAGAAGGTCTTTCTTTGGACTGTAATGTGGCTTTTGGATGGGTTTAGAAAGAAAGGTATAAAGGCTCAAAATTTATATGAGGGTTCAAAAATATTTACTTTTGAATCACAAACAAAACTTCTGCCCCAGTTTCAATAGTTGGGGAAATCCTGGATTTTATTTACATCATGACTGAACCTCATTGAGGCTGCCTACGTACCCTTTCGGGATCAAGTCAAAACGTAGTTCGGAACATAAGAACGTTCGTCTTTTGACTTTTTCCCGATTTTTCTTTTGTATTTTTCTTCTTTTTTTTAATCATCATTTTTCTTTCATATTCTTCATTCACATTTTCTCATTCTCTTTTCATTTCTTTTCAATTTCTTGTTCATAATTGATACCGAGAGAGGGATATGAAAGAATAATGCAATCAGGCTCAACAGGGGTATTAATGGATAAAGTGTTTGGATAGAGAATAAAATGCCTTCATCATTTCAATTTCAAAATTATGACAGATACAATTGTACATATGAAAAAGGAATCATACATAATATCTCTTGACTGCATCAGAGTTGATAGCAGTCTCTACACATTTTCTTTCAACATATGTTAAATATAAAGCTCTATTGGACAATACCCGTGACACCATGAATGGCCCTTACCAATTAGGTGCAAACTTTCCTTTTGATTCGGCCCAGTGAGGCAAAATACGTCTTAGCACCAACTGTCCAACTTCGAATTTCCATGGATGTACTTTCTTGTTGTATGCGCTGGACATCCTCCGCTGATATAATTGTCCGTGGCAGACTGCTGCTAGCCTTTTCTCATCAATCAAGCTCGATTGTTCTAGCCGAGATTTTACCCATTAATCACTATCAATTTCAGCCTCATCTATGATACAAAGAGAAGGTATTTCAATTTCTGCAGGTATGACCGCCTCCGTCCCGTATACTAATGAGTAAGGTGTTGCGTCAATTGAAGTACGTACAGTTGTACGGTAACCCATAAGAGCAAATGGTAATTTTTCATGCCACTGTCTTGACTCTTCCACCATTTTCCTAAGAATCTTCTTAATGTTCTTATTTGTAGCCTCCATTGCTCTATTTGCTTTAGGCCGATAAGGTGTAGAGTTACGGTGCATGATTTTGAACTTTTGACATGCCTCTATCATGAGGTGACTGTTCAGGTTTGCTCCATTATCCGTGATAATCACCTTAGGAATTTCAAAGCGACAAATAATATTTGTATGTACGAAATCCATTACTGCCTTCTTTGTCACTGCTTTAAATGTCTCCGCCTCCACCCATTTAGTTAAATAATCAATTGCTACAAAGATAATCATGTGCCCATTGGATGTTACGGGCTCCATTGGTCCGATGACATCCTGTGACGACCCAAAGGTTCATCACCTATTTTCCTCACTTGTTCCGCACTTTTGAGGCCTCGAAAACCTCATTTTATGTTTGCCGGATTTACGTGCATAATACAGGCATGTAGCTGGAAAACTTTTGTGATAGAATATGTGAATTCTATGACAAATTTGAAGAAAAGTGATATTAACATTGATATAGTTGACTTTGGTCAATATTTTTGGTAAACGGACCCGGACCCGAGATCAGACTGTCCCGAAAGGTCCATAGGAAAATATGGGACTCGGGCATATGTCCGGTGTCGAATTTTGAGGCCTAGAGCCTAAGATATGAATTTTTCTGTTAAATAGTTTTTGCTGAAATTACTAAATGGAAATGGATTGAACGACCATGGTACCGGGCTCGTATTTTGGTTCCGATGTCCGGTACAAGTCTTAAATATTATATATGTGCTTTCTGTAAAGTTTGGTGACATTTGGATGTCGTTTGATGTGTTTTGAACCTTGAGTTCCAAATTTGAAAGTTATGAAACTAAAAGAAAGATAATCATGAACTTGAGACTTGATTTGACTAAAACGATGTTATATTGGCGATTTGATGGCACGAGCAAGTTCGTAATATGTTTTTGAAGTTATGTGTATGTTTGGTTTGGAGCTCGGGGGGCTCGGGTAATGATTTGATAGGCTGTTGGAGCAAATTCTGGAAAATAACACAGCTGGTTTTTCACCCAGCTGGTATCTGCGCAAATGTGAAGATTTTCTCGCAATTGCGAGAAGAGCCATGTTAGCCTTGGTTCGCAAATGCAAACCAATCTTCGCAAATGCGAAAATGGTAGGGGAATGCAAGGGTTCGCAATTGCGAACTATACCTCGCAAATGTGAGGCCTTCAATAAGTAGCCCATGTTCACAAATGCGAATACAATGTCGCAAATGCGAATACAATGTCGCAAATGCGAATGTTCTAGTATTCCAGCCCAGTTCACAAATGCGAACTTATTATTGCAATGTGATGCTAACAGTCCCCAAGCCTGCTATGTTCGCAATTGCGAACAAACGTTCGCATTTGCGATAACTGTAGCTGTGCAAATTTATACTTAAACGAATTTTTTACCTCTTTTCCTCATTCTTTCAAAACCCAACACACCACACACGATTCTCCAAGAGCAAAATCACTCCAAAGCACTTGTAAGTCACTTTTTACTTAATTCTTTCAATTCCTAACATCATTAAACATGTTTTTCAAGAGAAATCAAAGGTTTTCATGGTAGAAATTCTTGTTTTTGGGTAGAACCTAGGTTTTTCATGAATTGGGGAATTGGACCTCGAATTGAGGTCCGATTTTGGAACAAATCATATATTTGAACTCGTGAGGGAATGGGGAACCGAATTTTGGTCCGAACCCCGAGTTCCGACCACGTGGGGCCAGGGGTATTTTGGGATACTTTGGGGTAAACTTTGAGAAAACCATTTTTAAGCATCCAAACTAAGTTATATAGTATTTATTAATGTAATGGAATAAATGGTGATTAGATTCGAGCAAGTTGAAAGCTGAAATTCGAGGTAAAGCTATAGTTGAAGCATAAATTGGACTTCAAGACTAGAGGTAAGTGTTTGATCTATCCCAGCTTGAGGGAATAGGATTTATTTGGGATTTGCTATGTGATCGAGTGCGGTGTATGGGCTGTGGTGACGAGCATCCATACACTAGTGCCTAGCATGGCCGTGAGTCGTTTGTTGATATCTATTGTGGGATATTTTACGATATAATCTTGAACCCTTGTCGGATTGTGAACTTGATCATTGTTTTCTCTTGCCGGGACTTTATTGTGAAGTTGATTGTCATTTTCCTTGCCGGGACTTTATTGTGAAGTTGATTATTGTTTCCCTTGCCGGGACTTTACTGTGATGATTATTGTGACCCTTGCCAGGACGGTTCATGTTAATTGTTTTCATTCTTTTGCCCTTAACTGTGATTGTTATTTGGGTGAGGAAGAGAGATAATGCACGAAGGGTGATTGTCACGACCCTAGTTCACCAATTGTGAACATGTCGTGATGGCACCCAGTCCCCACGACTAGGTAAGCCTAACACGTTGCGGAATATACAAGTTATAGACACCTAAATAAGAAACAGCGGAAAAATAGCATAACAAGATATGTAATCCATGCCGCTTGGCACATACATCCGTCACACAGTAAATAAAACACTACCAAGATCCGGAACCCCACGGTAACACAGACTAAAAGAGATCATACAATTGTAGCTCTATGTAAAAGGAGTATCTAACAACGGAATGAAGGAAAGACATCTACTAGCACTAGAATAGAAGGAAGGCCTCCGGATCCGCGGACGTAGCAGATCATACCTCGAGGTCTCCAAATGTACTGCTGAATTACCTAGTATGGGCATGTCCTGATGTACCTGGATCCGCACAACAAAAGTGTGCGGAAGAGTAGCATGAGTACACCATGGCGATACTCAGTAAGTGCCAAGCCTAACCTCGATGGAGTAGTGACGAGGAAGGTCAGGGCCCTACTGAGAAACAATAATACAATGGTAATCACAATAATAAGCAGTTTAAATGAATAATAATTTCCGAAATAACAATAATAAGATGATTACTGCAATCGTCTACAATTTAAGCTAACAACAAATAACCAATTCAATAAAACAAGTCCAGGACCTATGGGAATCGAACCCACAGTCCCCTTGACAGTACCTCTGGGTCTCCGGGAATCGAACCCGCAGCCCATGTCTCAATAAATAATCAATAACTTAGGATCTCTGGGAATCGAACCCGCAATCCCTACCAATAACTCGGGATCTCGGGAATCGAACCCGTAGTCCCTACCGATAACTCAGGATCTCGGGAATCGAACCCGTAGTCCCTACCAATAACTCAGGATCTCAGGAATCGAACCCGTAGTCCCTACCAATATCACTCTGGGTCTCTGGGAATCGAACCCACAGCCCGGGGTCTCCGGGAATCGAACCCGTAGTCCACAAGCACAGCAAATAAAGGAATCCATAGAGAGAATAATTATGCTTAACTATAACTTCACCAAAAAAAATAGTGCCAATAATTATCAAGAAGTTCAAATAAGGCAATTAGGCAACTAAATAGTTAAGTACTACCTAATCATGCTTTTCTAACCACTACCGGGTAAAATATCAAATTAATAGCTAAAGACAGGAATATCACTCATCGAACATTTTAAATAAAGTACGTATTCAACAACCAACGCATGTACACGCTCGTCACCTCGCGTACAAGGCATTTAAACTATCACATAATATCCTAGGGGTGAATATTCCCCCACACGAGGTTAGAAGGGCCACTTACCTCAATTTCGATACGAAACCGCTAAGAAATAACCGTCTTGCCACGAATGTCGGCCTCCACAAGTGTAGTATCTGATAAAAATCAATAGAATCACATCAAAATAGGCCAATTGGGCATTACCCAATCAAAATACACCAAAACCCACAAGTTGCCAAAACCCGACTTTCGGTACGCTTATCAAAAAATCACGAAAGTTATATTTTCGGAACCCTTGTCTCAATACGAGTCTAAGCATATAAAGTTTATCAAATTCGGACTCCATTTGCCCACTCAAAACCTTGATTTTCTAAAGTTCAAGCCTAGGGTGAAAACCCCCATAAAACACCCCAAATTCCTCCATTTTCATGAGATAATTGCATAATATTGTCAACAATAATCATAATTTGAGTCCATAGCTGATTACCTGAAGAAACCCCTTGAATCTCCCTTCAAAATCGCCCAAATCGCCCCTTAAGCCGAGCCCTCAATGTTTGGAAATGTTTCTGAAATTTCTAACTTCTGATATAATTAACTCTCTGCGATTTCCGCTTCTGCGGACAAAATTCCGCTCCTGCGAGCCCGTATCTGCGACCAACTGGTCGCTTCTGCGATCCCAGGCCTAACTGGCCAATCCCGCTTCTGCGAGAAAAGGACCGCTTCCACGCGTCCGCTTCCGCGATTGGACAACCGCTCCTGCGAGAATTTCCGCTTCTGCGAGAAATAGTCCGCTTCTGCGGACTCGCTTAAGCGAATTCCCCGCCGCTCCTGCGGATTCTCACTCCTCGACCCAAGGTCGCTTCTGCGACGAGTCTTCCGCACCCGCGACTCCGCCTCAGCGGAAGAGGATCCGCCTCTGCGAACCCAGGCGCTCCTGCGCCCCAAGTTCCGCTCCTGCGGACTCGCCTCTGCGGTCCCATTTCCGCAGGGGCGAAAACGACAGAACAGAATGCCCAACCTGCAATTTTCCATGTTTTCCTTCCGTTTACCCATCCGAAAACACTCCGAGGCCCCCGGGACCCCAACGAATAACCACCAACATACTCCAAAATATGATACGAACTTATTCCAATCATAAAAATACGTCTAACAACATCAAAACCCATAATTCACATCGAATTCAAGCCTAAATTTCTTAAAACTTTCCGAATTGCACATTCGATCTAAAACCCGACCAAACGACATCCGAATGACCTGAAACTTTGCGGACATATCCAAATTCACATAACGAAGCTATAGAAATTGTCGGAATTCCATTCCGACCCCTGGATAAAAAATCTCACCTATCGTTCGGATTCGCCAAAATTTCAACCTTCGGCATTTCAAGCCTAATTGAGCTACGGACCTCCAAAATACATTCCGAACGCGCTCTCAACCCCGAAATCACCCAACGGAGCTAATGGAACCATTGGATTTCCGTTCCGAGATCGTCTTAACACTGTTCCGGTTACAGACCATTTTCTATCTTTAAAGCTCTCATTTAGGGACTAAGTGTCCCAAAATACTTCAAATTTCAGAACCGACTCTCCCGGCAAACCAAAATAGCAGAAAAGAACTTAGGGGAACAATTAAATTGGGGATTGGGGCGTAATTTTCTAGAACGACCGGTCGGGTCGTTACATCTTCCCACACTTAAAAGATTCGTTCGTCCTCGAACGAGCATAGAAAACATACGTGGAGTAGTGAAAAGATGAGGGTACTGGCTGTGCATATCCTGCTCGGTCTCCCAAGTCGCCTCCTCGACCGGCTGGCCCCGCCACTGAACCTTTACCGAAGCGATATTCTTTGACCTTAGCTTTCTGA
>JASVEL010003837.1:0-138418 GCA_032618575.1 Nicotiana noctiflora
AACCTGATCCCACCGTATAAAAAAATTATCCCTTATTTTTCCATATCAATATCAGAAATAACATATAAAATTTATTGTGGGGGAGTTTTAAACAAGTACAAAAGAAAGAGATGATACGAGTTTCAAACAAAAGTAGATGAAATATGCTTAGGAGGAACACAAACGGAGTTTAGTAAAGTGAACAAAATCAAAGAACTCAACCATAAACACATATAGCAAAGAATAAGGAAAACAACACATATTAACATGTGAGTACAGGAATAACAATAAAATAGAAGAATCTTGCATAACAGAAAGAGAAAAAAGAGCAACCTCATGCGTAGTAGAAAATAAAACATACGACCCCAACATAGATAATCACACATAAAGAAAAAACAAAAAGAATCAGAAAGATATTTGAAAAACTTTTTCAGAAACCCAGAAATCATAATTGAACGATTTGAAAAGGAAATTTGGGGGAAACCCTTAAAATGTCAAGTAAAGCCCAGACATATCACAGATCTAAGAAAATAAGCAAGTACATAACCTCAGATGGCTTAGAGTTGCATAGAAAACCCTAGAAATGAGAAAGGTCTTGAGGAGAGTCGAATCCTGAGTCGAAAAGACTCATATTGCTTGAACATGCTGGAAAAATGACCGGAGAAGCCATAGATTTATAGGTTTAAGAAGATCTTGAAGAGAACCATCGAAGTCAAGCTTCACAACCTTGAATAACTTAGGTCTAATGGTGAGAAAAGGGTGAGTACAGACCACTCATGGCCTGAGACGCCATGCATTCCGGTGAAAATACGATGAAATAATGTGGGAGACGATTAGGGTTCTAGGGAGGTTCGAGAGAGTTTGAGAGATGAAAGGGTTCAAAGGTGGCATTTCAGGCGAAATAAATTAGGTTAGGGGGGTTTTGAAATTAAAAAAGGAAATGGGAATTATGGTCGTTGATCAAAATGATCAACGGCCTCGATCAAAAGGGATCTAGGCAGTTTTTAAATTGGGTCAGGGGTCGGGTAATTTAGGGATTGGGCTGGTCTGATTTGAGATTGAAATTGGGTTAATTTAAGGTTAAAATTGAAAGGTAAAAAGGGATGTAATTGAAATAGAAATTGGCTAAATGTTAAATAGATAATTTCACTTTTTTTATTTTATAAAAATAGCAATAATAATTTTAAAAGTAAATTAAAAATAGTCAACAAATACTATATAAATATTAATCTAAAAATACTATAAATAAATTTATAATTATAAAATGCTATTAATCTTAAAGTAGGTTGTAATTACAGTTATATGCAATTTAGTCTTTCAAATACCAACTAAATTTATAAAAAATATATAATAATTATCTTAATTATATTTTGGTGTAAATGAGAATAAAAATAAATTATTCACCAAAATAATAATCTTGGGAATAATTATTAAATTTTGTACTAAAAAAATAGATAATTAATTAGTTTTAAAATTTTTAAAAATTAGAAAACAATACCAACACTCTTGGGCATGCTTATATGTGCATGTACATGCATATAAAAATACATAAAAAAAATTGGGCATCAATAGCGTTCGCGAAGGCTTAGCCCCCTTACCTTCACGTTTGCGTGCCTGGGCTCGCGTTCGCATAGAGTGACCTGCCCAACTCCAATAGAATCCCACAAACCTTCGCTTTCGCGAAGGGTAAGCCCCCCAAAGCTTCACTTTCGCGATTTGTTCCTTGCGTTCGTGTAGGGTAAATCCATCCCCATCCCAGGGTACTCTTCGCGTTCTCGAGAGTAGCTTCGTGATTGCGAAGAAGGATGCATTAGACATTAGCAGACCTCAGAAACCAACATTCTTCTAAGTTCATTAACATCTATAGCGTATTCAAAACTCACCTGAGCCCCTCGGGCTCCAAAAAAAATATGCATACAAGTATAATAATATTATACTAACTCGGCGCCGCAATCAAAATACTAAAACAACACCTAGAATTACGAATCAGACATCAAAAGGAATGATATTTTCAAAGAAACTCAAGAACATGCCATTTTACAACCCGATGCCCGAATCACATCCGATCAACTCCGTTATACACCAAATTTTGCAGGCAAGTCATGAATATTGAAATGAACCTATACTTACGATCAAACTTAAGAATTCTTTAAACGTTTAAATTGCTAGTTTTCAACAAATTACGTCAAATCAAGTTAGGGACTTCTGAATTCGATTCTGGGCATACGCTCAAGTCCAAGTCACGAAATTGACAATCGGGACCGTCAAAACACTGATCTGGGTTCGTTTACACAAAATATTGATCGTAGTCAACTCAAATGAGTTTTTTAAAACTAAATTTCATTTTTTCATAGACTTTTCACATAAATTTTTTTTGGAAAAAGACATAGATTGCACACGCAAATCGAGGAAGGATAAAATGGAGCTTTTTGAGGTCTCGGAACATAAATAAAAGTTAAAACTGAAAACGACCTATCGGTCATCATGAATAATTTACTCAAAACTTTTCAAAACACACTACATTATTACCAATTCTATGTGTTGGGCCACAAATATGAAACATATTTCTCATTTTTTGTTGGGGTTTTTCTTAATATATTAAATATTTAAAAGAGGGTGAATGGGAAATGGAGGGAAATAAAAAATTTTAGTGAAATTTCAAGTTCCCCCTCTTTGGTAAATGGGCATTGTCCCATATCGGATGAGGAAGAGGTTTTTTATGGGTATATAAGCAATTGCTCTTCTTCTAGCTCTTAAAGAGTTGAGAAGAAAGCAAGCCTTGCGCCATCATCGTCGTCGCTCGCTCGACTTGACTTCGGCTTCGGCTACGGCTACGACTACGGCTTCGGCTTCGGATTCAGATTCAGATTCGGATTCGGATTTGGATTTGGTCAATTGATCGATTGATTGATTAAATTTTTGGACCAAATTTATTTGTTAATAGTAAAATATTAGCATAAATATTATTAAATATTTATAACAAAATATTAATATTAAATACTCCATCCGTTTCCATTTATATAAACCTATTTCCTTTTTTGTTCGTGCCAAAAAGAATGACCCCTTTCCTTATTTGGAAATAATTTACCTTTATACAATAATTTATAGCTATACAAAATATATGTACCTCATTTTATATCACAAGTTCAAAAGTCTTCTCTCTTTTCTTAAACTTCATGCCCAGTCAAATGGGTTCACATAAATTGAAACGGAGGCAGTAAATATTAATATTAAATCCAAATTTCAGTTTTCTGTTTTTGTGACAGAAAATTAACTACCAATACATTTTCGCTCTTTATTGTTGAGTAAATAGTCATTTATGCAATGGCATTTATGCTATGGCAGTTTTGCAGAAACACCCATTCTGAAGAGTTATACCTCTTCAGATTTCAACCCAACTTTTGGCTAAAAATACAACACTATTCTGCTCAGAATTTCACTATGAATTCTCTGAATTTCTCATCCTTTATTCTGCATATTTTCACTACAAAAAAAGCAAAAAGTAAGTGTGATTTGCTACCGAACTTTTTGTTCTCTGAAACACTTGGGTTTGAAGTACCACTATACCAGTATGTAATTCGTTCTATCCTGGGAGGAAATAATCCATAACCTTGGGTACTAGGAGGGGATTAAATTCCTTAAGGAAACACTGTAAATTCAGTGGGCTCGAATTGATTTTTTCTTTCATTTCTGTTTATGCACATATTTGTTTGTATTTATTTATATTTCCAGAATTATTGTACAAATACAGTCTACTAACAAGCTTAAGGAATTTAATATATTTCTATATTTGTTCTTACTATTTCTGGAAGAATAAAACCTTTGTGGTTTTGTACCTATTAAAATCTATATGATTTTAACAGTTGTGCCATTCTTTTGCAGAAATGACTAATGAGAATGAGAACCAAGTTGTTCCAATGGTGACTGCTAATGCCTCAACAAGTTGAACGACTCCGGCAGAATTGGCACCGGCGGAGAGACCCAAAAAATTTTCCGGGATTGATTTCAAGCGCTAGCAACAGAAGATGTTCTTCTATTTGACTACTCTAAGTCTCCAGAAGTTCATCAAGGAAGATGTTCATTTGTTGTCCGATGAAACTCCAGAAACTGAATGCTTTCTCGTGATTGAGGCGCGGAAGCATTCAGATTTATTATGCAAGAATTATATTCTAAGTGGGTTGGAGGATGCTTTGTATAACGTCAACAGTGGCGTAGAAATGTCAAAGGAACTGTGGACTGCGCTTGAAAAAAAATACAAAATTGAAGATGCCGGATTGAAAAAGTTTGTTGCTGCAAAGTTTTTACAAAATGGTAGATAGCAAGTCAGTTATTACCCAAGTCCAGGAATTGCAAGTGATTATTCACGATCTCCTTGCTGAAGGAATAAATCAAATTACTATTGATGTTGAAAGTAGTAATCTTGGTACTTTTACTAATGAAAATTTCATTGAAGGTCTTGTTATCAATGAAGCATTCCAAGTAGCAGCAATGATTGAGAAGTTGCCTCCTTTGTGGAAGGACTTCAAAAACTACTTGAAACACGAACGCAAGGAGATGTCCCTTGAATATCTCATTGTTCGGTTGAGAATCGAAGAAGACAATAAAGCTACTGAAAAGAGAGGTCGTGGAAACTCAACAATAATGGAAGAAACTATTGTTGAAGAGAACAAAAAGAGAAAGAAGGCTTCTGGACCGAAATACAACCAAGCAAGAAACGATTCAGTGGAAATTGCTACAACTGTAGAAAAATCGAACACAAGTCTACGGAGTGTCATGCTCCGAAAAAAGACAAGAAGAAGGGTCAACCGAATATGGTTGAAAAGCATGATGATGCTGATGACTTATGTGCCATGCTTTTCGAATGCAACTTGGTGGGCAATCCTAAAGAGTGGTGGATTGATTCTGGATCCACTCACCATGTTTGCGCTGTTAGAGAAGCGTTTGCTACTTATGCTCCTGTTGGACCCGATGAGACGATTTCTATGGGAAATGCTTCAAAGGACAAGATTGAAGGATGTGAGAAGATATTTCTCAAAATGACTTCCGGCAAAGTGGTGACTTTGAACAACGTCCTTCATGTTCCCCAGATTATGAAGAATTTGGTCTCTCCTGAACTTCTTGTTAAAAATGGTTTTAAATATATTTTTGTTTTCGATAAGGTTGTAATAAGTAAGAATGATATTTTTGTAGGAAAATATTACCTCACTGAAGGCATTTTCAAGCTGAATGTAATGGTGGTTGAAAATAATAATAAAATTTCAGCTTCGTCTTACTTACTTGAGTCAAATAAATTATGGCATATACGTTTGGGTCATGTCAATTATAAAACCTTACGGAAAATGATTAATGTGGAAGTATTGCCTAAATTTGAATGTGACAAATCAAAATGTCAAGTATGTGTGAAATCTAAGTATGTTAAACATCCTTATAGGTTGGTTGAAAGGAATTCAAATCCTTAGACTTGATTAACACAGATATTTATGACATAAAGTCAATACCATCTCGCGATGGAAAGAAGTATTTCATAACTTTTATTGACGATAGTACTCGATATTGCTATGTTTACTTACTTAATAGTAACGATGAAGCAATAGATGCATTCAAGCAATACAAAAATAAAGTTGAAACACAACTTAACAAGAAAATCAAAATGATAAGAAGTGATAGGGGTATGAATCTCCTTTTGAACAATATATTTAGAATATGAAATTATTCATCAAACAACGGCCCCTTACACGCCCCAATCCAATGGGATTGCAGAAAGAAAGAATCATTCATTAAAGGAGATGAGCCACATAACTTGTGGGTTGATATGAAAGACTTGGGAGTTGCTGATATAATTCTGGGAATTAAGATCCATAAGACTTCTCAAGGTCTGGCGTTATCACAATCTCATTATATCAAGACAGTACTTAAAAATTCAATCACTTAGACTTTAAAGTTGCAAAGATTCCAATTGACGTGAATCTTGTATTAGCAAAGAAAAAAGGCCAAAGCATATCACAATTAGATTATGCTGGTGTCTTGGGTTGCTTAATGTACATCATGAATTGTACACGACCAGATATAGCCTGTGTTATAAGTAAATTGAGTCGATATACGAGCAATCCAGGTCAATCTCATTGGATGGCCATGAAACGAGTTTTGGGGTACTTAGTACATACCCAGGACTTTGCTTTGCACTACAGTAAATATCTTGCGGTCATTGAGGGATATTGTGATGCAAATTGAATCACCGGATCAACTGATTTCAAGTCCACAAGTGGATATGTATTCACCATTGGTAGAGAAGCGATATCTTGGAAGTCGTCCAAACAAACTTGTATTGCCCGCTCTACAATGGAGGTTGAGTTCATAGCCTTGGATAAAGCCGGTGAAGAAGTTGAATGGCTCCGAAATTTCTTGGAAGATATTCCATTTTGGCCCAAACCCTTGGCACCAATATACATACATTGTGATAGTCAAGCGGCAATTGGAAGGGCTGGGAGCGTTATGTATAACGGTAAATCTCATCATATACGACGAAGACAAAAAACCGTTAGACAATTACTCTCTAGAGGAATTATCACGATTGACTATGTAAAGTCAAGTGATAATGTGGCGGATCCACTTACAAAAGGCCTAACTAGAGATATAGTTGAGAAATCATCAAGGGGAATGGGACTGTGGCCGAGAACAAGTCATAGTGGCGGTAACTCTACCTAGAAGACTGGAGATCCCAAGATCTAGGTTCAAGGAGATCAAACAATGTCATTTATGACGGTTCAACATTGTCAAATAAACTTTTGGTCCATTTTCGTATAAGACAATGGTTAGTACCAAGGATAAAGCATTAAGGCTTTTTAATAATTTCTAAATTTGATACGCGGTATATCAAATAGTATATCTACGGGATGACACGTTTAGGAATCACCTATGTAAGTGTGAAGTATTAGCCGCTTCAAGAAGAACTTTGTAAGGCCAGTTCTCTACGCACTTATGAAACTAGGCGGTATTCATGGCTTAAACGAATACAACTATGAGAACCAAAGACGATTAAGGGTTGGTTGTCTGACTTGTGGTTGTCTAGGTATACACCAAAGTTCGACGGTTCAAAGATATCAAATCTACCGATTGATCGAGTATATCCGACATAAGTTCACTAGGGAAAGTTCAAAGGGAAACCTGCTTATCCAGATGCAATTAATCCATACTTGCGAATCACACAGTTTTTCATGCATACTTTCGTGATATAGCCATTCCCCATTCATGTGGGGGATTGTTGGATTTTTTTAATATATTTAATTAATATATTAAATATTTAAAAGAGAGTGAATGGAAAATGGAGGAAAATAAAATTTTTGAGTGAAATTTAAAGTTTCCCCTCCTTGGTAAATGGGCATTGTCTCATATCGAAAGAGGTAGAGGGTTTTTATGGATATATAAGCAATTGCTCTTCTTCTAACTCTTAAAGAGTTGAGAAGAAAGCAAGCTTCGCCACCGTCGTCGTCGCTCGCTCGCTCGGCTCGGCTTCGGCTTCGGCTTCGACTTCGGCTTCGGATTCGGCTTCGGCTTCAGATTTGGATTTGGATTTGGATTTGGTCAAATGATCAATTGATTGATTAAATTTTTGGACCAAATTTATTTGTTAATAGTAAAATATTAACAGAAATATTATTAAATATTTATCTTAATAACAGAATATTAATATTAAATAAATATTAATATTAAATCCAAATTTTAGATTTCTATTTTTGTAACAGAAAATTAACTACTCATCAATTTTCCCTCTTTATTTTTCCTCTTTATTATTGAGTAAACTAGTAGTCATACCCGCGCGCTGCGCGGTCGATATTAAAAAATATGAATTAACGGAAATTATGATCGGGTTATTTGAACATATTAGATTGTATTGTTTTATAAATTTTAATTGTCATCATATTTGTCAATACAATATCTAATATCTCTATTAAATTAAATGTACTTATATACAACAACAACAACAACAACAACAACAACAACAACAATATACCTAGTATTATCCCACACCATGGGATTCGGAGAGGGTAGTCTTTACGCAAACCTTACCTCTACCTTGTGAAGATATTATATTACCAATATTTAGTATTATTATATTGTTTATAGATATTTTTATTAGTATATTACATTGTTTAATGTTTTTATCTGCTACTATCTTTTTGTAATATAATAGAAGATATATATTTTATTAATCAAGAAACATATTTTTATTTAAAATTTTATTCTTTTTTCTCAGCAATATTATTTTCATTTTAATGACTAAAATATCTATTAAATTAAAGGGACTAATAAAAAATATTTTTTGTTCTATATTATTCTTTATTATATATAATATTTAGTATTATTATATTGTTAATAAAAATTTATTAGCATATAAATTTGTATAATATTTTTTATTACTACTTTCTTTTTGTAATATAATAAAAGATATATTTTATTACTCGTGAAATATTATTTTATTTTAAATTTTATTTTGCTATTCTCAATAATATAATCTGAATTTTGGTGAAACTTAAATTAAAGGAACTAATATAGTCATCGAATAACTTTTTTGTTATGTAATGTTTTAATATATTATCCAATATTTAGTATTATTACATTGTTAATAAAAAAATATTAGCATGTTACTTTGTTTAATATTTATGTTTGTTGCTTTCTTTTGTATAATATTTTTCTTATATTCTTGATGAGTGAATCTTTATATAAATATAGATATATAATTTAAATTAATCAAAAATAGTTTCAATTTTATTCTAAAAGTGCCAAATAACTTTTTCTCAACACTATCAAATTAGTACAACAATATTTTCTCTCTTTCAATAGAAAAAAATAACGGTTTGTCTTGGTATACATTTTCTAAAATCAATGCATCTAATAAATACTCTGAATTTTTAATTTTTAAGAGAAAAGGGAAGGTTCAATTTAGTTATGTTTTTCGAATTTTTAGGTTTAACAAAGCTTTTAAAAAATTGTCTGTGTTGTAGTAAATTGAATTGAAAGATTAAAGATTTTTTAATTTTTTATTTACTTTAAAATTATTTTTGAATATCCAAATATTTTGGAGGTTTGTTCCTAAATTTTGACACTTGTTGAACTTTTTTGGACTTTTTTGTTATTCCTATTCTCTATAATAATATATATATATATATATATATATATATATATATATATATATATATATATATATATATATATTAGGAATAACTACTCCCCAATTTGAATTGATAATTTTTTTTCTTATTTTCATATTTTATAGATATTTAAATTCAAAAAAATAAGTAACTATTAACTAAATAACTAATTATGCCAAGTGGCTTTTTTCAAGGCTGCCACTTGGCTTAAGGAGAAGCCATTGTCTTTGGCTTTTAAGTATATATAGATAACCATTTATACCATGACATTTATGTTGTGGCAGTTTTGTAGAAACAACCATTCTGAAGAGTTGCACCTCTTCAGATTTCAGCCCAACTTTTGGCTATAAATACAACACTATTCTGCTCAGAATTTCACTACGAATTCTCTGAATTTCTCCTCCTTTCTTCTGCATATTTTCACTACAAAGAAAGCAAAACGTAAGTGTAATTTGCTACTGAAGTACCGCTACATCAGTGTATAATTTGTTCTATCCTAGGAGAAAATAATTCATAACCTTGGGTACTAGGATGGATTAAATTCCTTAAGGAAAAATTCAATGTGCTCGAATTAGTTTTTTCTTTCATTTCTGTTTATGTACATTTTTGTTTGTATTTATTTATATTTCCATAATTATCGTACAAATACAGTCTACAAACATTTTTTAACGAACACCAAAAAGATTGTATGACAGTTTCAGTTTCTACTCTTGCTATGTGATTTTTGAGTTGTCAAAGCCTGAAAAAAAAGGGGGACAACACTTAAACTATTCTGGAACGTGATAGAAGATGTTTGAAGCACAAAACTAAGCTAAAGTCATTTTACCTGGGTTTTTCCCACTTTATCCTTGAATAAAAGGTCACTAATGAGACGGCTTATTTATAGCATATTTGACCAAGCTTATTCTTTGTTAAAAGTTTTTTTTTACCAAGAGTATTTTTGGCTAAAAATTGAGGTGTTTGACCAAACTTCTAAAAGGAAAAAAAAGTACTTTTGAGGAAAAACAGTAGCAATTTTGGAGTAGCAGAAAAAAGTAGTTTCTATTCAAAAGTACTTTTTTGAGAAAAATATACTTAGAATCAATTTTTAATAGCTTGGCCAAATACTAATTACTGCTCAGAAATGCCTTTTAAACTAATCAGTCAAACACAAACTGTTTCTCACCAAAAGTACTTTTAAGAAAAGCACTTATAAAAAAAATGCTTCTCAAAATAAATTGATTTTTACATCTTGGCCGAACGGGCTATTAAACTCTGCAAGCTTCCCTTTCTTCTTGCATTGTTTAGTAGAATTAAGATAAAACAACTTCAACAATTAGCTAATTAGGAGTATAAGAACTCTGATATCATTTAAAATTTGGAATATCTAATAGGAGTATAAAAGCTTCTCTTTGAAAGGTGGTCATTAAGGAGTTCATAAAGGATTTGATCATGGACAGAGCCTTCAACGATATTACCTGATACTCTTAAAGCAATGAGTGAAATAACTTCAGTATAATTCTAATATCCTTTCTAAGATCATAGCATAAAGTATCGGTAAGGTTTTACATGCTCTCTCTTTTATCTTCATAAATTAAACCAAATTATATAGAGAGAGAGCAAAGATGGGAGATGAGATTAATTTGACAATCTTTACTCACTACATATTTATTAAATTAAGAGCTAATCAGGAGGTCCAGGATCAGAGATGCAACAAATATACGGTAGGAAGAAGAAGCCAAAGATTGAAGAGAGAAGACGCCAATGACAAAATCCAAGACAAGAAAGCCATGGCAGCAGAGAGTTGATATCGTCTGCACATATTCCCATTGCAATATGGACTACCACCAGAAGCAATTAAGAAATCAGTGGCACTAGCTGTGGAACACGCCGTAGCCAGTGACAGAAACGAAAGAACCTGTTGTGAATCCAAGACTAGTATATTTGATCATAACAACATTTTACAGCAAAGTTGACGGTAAATTTATCAAGGCACTTACCCAATCTACTCCAATGAGAAATGGTAATATCTTGGGCTGATGAGATGAGCGTTTAACTAACAGCGAAAATGCATCAATCACGGCCAAACCCAAGTTCCATGGTGTTACAAAACTCATGGTTGCCACCAGAAAGCTGCAAAAACAAAAGGTGAAACAGGTAACTTAACAGAGAAATTGCACCTCTGCAACTAGAAGATTGTGCATTGGTATATATTCTTGTCCTATTAAATGATCGCCACTGCATTGTAAGACATATAACTATCAAGATATAAGATTCTTACAACTGATTAACTGTGTTCTTTGCTCATGTAAGAATGAACTAAATCAGAATGTGAAACTAACTGGGAATGGCTACAAATCAGTTATATTTTGTTTGGTGACATCTGCTACTCAGGTAACCAGTAATATTCTGGAGCTTAACATTCAAGAAACTCCTACTTCTGGAAGAATAAAAACATGGAAAAGAAAATGCAGTAGTAGCACATTATAAACAAAAAGAGTTGTTTATTTGAGATAATCATCAACCAATTGTAATACAAAAGCTACGGACTTACAAAAGTTATTGATGCTGGAAAGCTTGTCTTCTAGAAAGATAAGAAAATGAAAATGCAGGAATAGCACCTTAGGAACAGAAATATGATTTCAATCTCCATGGGCTTACAACTTATAAACATAGAACCTGTTAAACAGGCTATACCTATGTGATATCACCGAGGAGTGTGGTGAAATGGACGGAATCCCTCAGTTATTAAGTAGTGTTCTCGGGTTCAAGCCCCTTCTAACGGACCTTAAGTGGCCCGAATCTGGATTATTCAACCAGTGAGTTCCGGATATCAGATGGTTATACCAAAAAAAAAGAAATAAGGACTACACTTATGAGATATATCTCACAAACAGAATAATGCTCTAATTGGTATAACAACTGCATAGATTACTCCAAGAAGCATAAATCTCAACTAAGCTTCCTGATTGCGGCTCTTATGACAAAAATACAGACGGATAGAATCTGGTGTCTGTTTCAAATTCTCCCACACTTAGGTAAACAAAATATGCAATATGACCAATCTTAACATTCTCAGGAAATATTTTAACCTCAATTCTGCATCCAAATCTTCAATAACCAATTAACTACTCCAACAAAATAAAACAATCGTATATCCAACAAATTAACTTCCTTAAGTTCATGTAACTAGTCCTTCGAGACTCCATATTGGAGATGAACTTCACATGCCTCTTGTAAAGAACCTTTTATTAACCCTAGACATCAAAACTCTCTACTAGGTTTTCGCGAGGTAATCTCAGTAGAACCCTTAAGATTGCTGATTTATCGAAGTGAGTTTTTCTACTGGTAAAGTTGTGCACTAGAAAATTCGCTTATTCTACTATTACTATATCACATTTAATAAGATCTCCCCACCATTCACCCAACATTTGTTAGTGCAATAATGCATCTTAAACAACAAATAAACAGATCACAAATACGAAGAAATGGCCGAAAATCATCCAGCATTAAAGGGTTCTCATGTTAATTTCTCTCCTAATAGATCAAGGTATGATATTATCTTTTATCCACAACAAACTTCAATAATCAGGTTTGTCTTCTAAAGTCGTAACATCTGTCGCACGACTTCCTTAACATTTTCAGCAGTGGCGGAGGCACGATCTGTAGATTTTGAACCCCTGACCACTAAACTATATTTTTGGATTGTGCTAAAGGTGTTCAAAACTTAATATGTAAAGGTAAAAAACAGATTTTGCCTTATATATACAATATAATTTTTCGGCAAAGGGTGTTCGGGTGAACACCCTCGAGTCCGCCCCTAAATCCGCCCCTGATTTTCCGGCCAAGATACAAAGATGAAACTCTTAACAAAAATTAAAAAGAAGAGCTCCCAAATTATTCAAAATCAAAACTTTGTATGATTAATCGAAATTATATAGATAGCTAAAATGAAAAAAAAAATCAAGACCAAGACTTTGCAGTATCATAAATCGAAATTAAATAGATAGCAAAAATGAGAAAAATACGAAAAAAAGGACATGGATACAGAGAAGAAAAGAGAAGTAAGGAATCCAAATACCAGAAGGGAGGGTAGCTGTAGCTATAGTAAGAAATATTCAAACACATGAAAAGGAGTGAAGCGGCAGAGAAAATAGCCTGTCCTAGCCTCAAAGCTAAACCGCCACTCGTCCCTATAGACCCCTGCAGTTTATTATCCATTTCATCACTGAAATTCCACAAAGTGATTTTATAATTCTGCTGAGCTTATTATGATATTCATAGATGTTCATTGTTTCCATTCAATTATCTGTTCTTTCTATAAAAGGAAAGAAGTGTAGCCGAGCAAAGGGAAGGAATTTTGGGGAAGATAGTGATGTTGTAACGTAAGAATATCATACTATTTGCGATCTTTACTAATTCTATCTGGTTTTATTGAGCTGTGATTTTGTAAAGGGAATTTGGTTTGTCTGAGAGGAAATGGAATAGGTTTGCCTAAATGAAATTGTTGCATATGCATGATTCTTCATCCCTATGTTTCAATTACAATGACGAGCTGTCAAATTAGAGGATAAAAGTTTGCTGAAAAATTATTAGTTTCAAATTTTACATACTCAAAAATTATAATCACATTTTTTTCTAAGCAGAGTATTTTTTTTTAAATAGAGTATAAAAAACAAAAAAAATAGAGAAATTACCATCAAACCTCTCTATAACAGTCTTGTCTGTTCCGAATATTGGATGTTATAGCAAAATGCTATTATAAAGAACAAATATTATAACATAACATGAAGTTTGGTTTTGGAGAAGCTTGGCTTTTATAGTGAAGTGTTGTTATGTAGGGATGTTGTTATAGTGAGGCTTGATTGTACATACTATTTGAGAAGCAATCTTCTCTTCTTTTTTTTGGTCATTAAAAATTACTAACTTCATTGCTGCGTTGCAAAAGATACAGAGGGCAAGATGCTCGTGGCACTTATAGGGGGGGGGCTGATGATAAATGAGTAGTTACTACTGACCTACGATCCAGAGGCGGATCAGTACAAAAACTACTAGCTACTTCACTACTATGATCCATGGAAGGATCATTACAAAAGCTAGTCGGATTGTTACTGGAGGGCGGAGTGGAGATCATAGTTATGCATGAATTTACATCCGGGGGGGGGGATAGGGGTAACAAAAATGCTAGAGTTAGATGAATCTCCATCTCGCATCAATTTACGAGCGGGGATTTTTTGCTTTCTTTTATAAATATTACCAATAGTATGACGATTCCAATATGAAGTCGTGTGTTTAAAGCATTTTATGGAAGACAGTAAGTGTAAATATTGTTGCAATATATTTTTAATAATTGGACGCAAATTGGGATGTGAAATCCAGATTGTTTCGAATCAAAAGGGTTTGGTGCTTGGTGATGATTGCCCTAGTAAATTTAAAAGAAAGGGGCAATGGTCCAAATGTGTTCGAGGCAAATAGGTCACTAGAGAATTAGGGAACAAGATATCCCAATCTAAATTGGCTAGGCATCTATCCAACGTTCAAGAATAGTGGAGCCACTTTTATGGTTATTAGTCCAAGTGTAGCGACTACCTTTGAAACCTCAATTTATTAGGTTGCAATAATTTAAAATATTTAGGAATTGATTTGATCTATTGAGATTAATAACCCTACCACCAAATTTCTCTTAGCTACTAAGAATTTCATTCAAATCTCCCGATAGTAACCATGGACCTTGTAGTGATCATAATTACAACATTGTTTTCCCATAATATAGTGTGGTTATGTGCATATGGGTTTTCATAAATAGTAGAAAAAATACATTTGTGTTGTTGAAGGATTACCTGAATCATGTAGTGAACCTCCTGTTGCGTCATGGCAATTGTATCAACTGTGAGGGTATCCTGCGACCAAAATATAGCTATGCCTCATGCATGCCCTACAGCAGGCACTTCGACCATATATGTGAATTGGAAATCATCCTTAATGTGATGGGGATTGGTGATGTGAGTTTGTACAAGCACGACCAGGGATGGATGGTGGTAATCAAGCATGGAGCGGAAGTTATGATGAAAGTCTGGAGATTGAGCTCCCCTACAATTCCAAACTATGAAGTTCATCATGGAATTATTGGTGGGTGGTGCTGGTGGAACCTCCGTGGTGGACTGGTTCCCTAGTGGGAGAAAGAGTGAGGGAGTGATAACTAAGGCATACTTTCCCACATCAAGATTTATGGTTGGCCTTATTCTTAGGGAGCAACAATGCATGGTTGAAGGACAATTGAGAATGAACTTTTTTGTGTACTCCTCTTTGAGGAATCTTTGATCCCACTAAGCCAAACGGGGTCTGGACTTGTTTCCCTGAAGTTGATCATTGTTTGAGTCTCTTAGTGGAAAATTTTGTTTTGTGCATTGTGATTGGGAGAGTTTAGGGGGGGGGGGGGAGAGTTCTCCAGGGTCTGAGTAAACAGATTGTATAGCCCCATTGGAGATGGTGGAAGTAGAGGCAATGGTGGGAGAACATATGTTTAGATCCATGGTGTGGGAGGGACTACTGGAGTTAGAGGGAAGAAAGGAAGGTTGATCATGTATAAAAATTGAGTGGTGGTTTCCCAGTATGGTATCGATAGAGTTATGGGTTGGTATGGGGTTAAGCTGGTGTGTGGCGTCATAGACAAGTGGTACTAGCCAATGATGTCAGTCACCAAGCTCATCCCTTCCATCACTATTTGAGGAAGGTCCGATGGATTGTTGAGGAGTATGGTTATTTCTTAGTTTTTCACATTCAGTGTGAATATGAGTGCATGATCTTGCAGGTCCAGTTCGAGCTAGGAGTTTGGATTGTTTGGTACATGTGGAGTTTGGGCTGTGAAAAAGTGTGAGTTAGGGTTCATTGGTGGAGGATGGTGGAGTGAAGGCGGTGGTATGATGGAGGAGTAATTTGGTGGGAGGTTGCTGGGGTGAGTGATGGTCTCGAGTGTGGAGCGAGATCTATGGAGTTTGGAAGGGGAATTGTGACATTTTGTATTTGAGGGGGAGTAGAATCTAGCATGTTGGAATTATCTATAGGAATTGATATTGAAAGAGGACACTGGGATACTGAATTGATGATAATTTGCTGGGAGCTTATTAGTGAGCTTTAGGAAGTGTTTGGGTAAGAGAGGTCGATATTTATTGGGGGTTTTGCATGGGCTTGGATTGTCACACCTCCTTTTTCCGCACCCGCGAGGACGCGAGGAGTAAAAGAGAGTTTTTCCAATTAAAGGACAATTGAAACGGGATTTATTTATTTAGTTCAGAGTCACCACTTGGAAAAATAATGGTGTCCCAAGTCACCGGTTTTAATCCCGAACCGAGGAAATTTATGACTTTGCGTTACAGTCTGCGAAATTAGAAACCTGGATAAGGAATTCTGTTAACCCGGGAGAAGGTGTTAGGCACTCCCGGATTCCATGGTTTTAGCATGGTCGCTCAACTACAATTTTTTGTTTCTGTCTGATTTCTTTATATATTTTTATTTATGTGCTTTTATATTCCGCTTTTCAATTTTAGAAAAATTGCAACGTCCCGAAAATACATTTCGAGTCACACCGCAACCAGTACGCCTGTGACTTTAATATATTTCAGTTTCGCCGAGAGTAAGATTTGGGTCACATAAATGCACACCCGTATTTAGGAAAGTATTTTATTAAAGTCGTGCCTAAAGAGTCTATCGTGTTGTTTAACTTTGGGAAAGGACCGTGAAATTCACTAACGGTCCTTCCAAGTCTAAGGTTTTCATTACAATTAATTTGAGGGCCCCGCAATTGTGTATTTAATGCGGCGAGGCTCATCTCATTTTTATTAACTAAGGTCAAACCTAAAGCAACTATATTTTTACTAAACCGATTTCAACTTCTTGTAAGACTAATATTAGCAAGTGACTATAGTTTAGGTCTCTTAGAGGTTATTTGACAATATGAGAGATTGAATTGGGCCCGTAATGCTATATTTGGATCATATGAATGAACAACTCTTAAATTTGAACCCGCAATTGTTACACTAGTATATGCACGATTATATTACACAATTATTGATTGATCAACTTATACACTGCATTAAAACACTTTTTCAAGCATTTAAAATTTGACTAATCTCCAATTTTGAATTTTTGCCGGAGTTCGAATTTGTACGTGTATTTCCAATATCAAAATTCTACTAAATCTCTTGCTAGCTATTGACAGCTTCTTTTGAATCTGAATTTAATTATAACCAAATACCTATTAATGTAATATCAAAATTTTTGCTAATTCACTGTATCTATACTAAATTAGTCCTTGCAATTTTATTAACACCTTTGATTACAAGCCTAACCAATCCGTCAAAATCTAAAACACGATTATGCTTATGCACTGTTACTCCATTTAAGCAGATTCAATTGTTGTTAAACAAACCACATATAATCTCCTCTCACCGTGAGCTCCCTAATGGTTTCATGTATTCAAAATTCGAATATTTACTTAAGTTCAATCCAGTCCCCATTATACAGTTTTACAACTGATCTAATAAACACATAATATACAACTTTAATCATTTTTACATAAAACTAAACTAAAACAAAATTTCAGCAAGGCAGCTCCACAATATTTACTTTACTTCTCACTTGTTTTTCTTTCTCCAAACCAGCTATCAATCTCCAAATCAGATTACCTACATGAGCTAGTCGAACTCACTGTCATTGATTCATATTGGAGTTGTACAACCCTGTTATATAATTTCTGTCATTTGACCAAGTGATCTATTATTATAGCTATACTACTATTATAGTACTAGCCAATATACTGCTTTTGTTTTTTTTTCTCTTTACTTATGCATACTACACTACACAAAGTACAGATTCAGATGTGCTAAGCTATAAAGATTAAATACATAAAGTCAATGAACAATGCTTGAACTGCATTCCATTTAAGTATTCCAACAGTACATCTTCATTCGAACAAGGAAATGTACCTGGATGATGACGAAAGAAGAAGGAAAGGAACAATCAGCAGCAATGACACAGTAGAAACAACAGCAGCAGTAGTATACACCCAGCAACAATACCCAGCAACAACCAGTTTTAAGAAAAAAACAATCCAGCAGAAACACAAGTCCAGAGACAAGATGCAATAAATCAGTGCAAGATCCAATCAAAGCCAATGAAACAGTGACCAGGGATTTAAGAGCACACCCAGGAAGGAGCACTTGACACCCCAACAAGACTCAAAAACCAAACAAACCAATGCTATGATCAACAATGTCGAAAGACCTAAGAACGACACCAAACAGTCCAAATAGCCCAGCTTTAACTTCCAAAATACCTAACGATTACTTCAAGAACTTCAAAAGACCAATGTCGTATCAGGATATAGCTCAAAAGACTCAAAGACTGACTGAAACAGTGAGCAAAAAAGAAGCAGAATGTTTTCTTCCTCCTTTTCTCTAAAATGTATATCCTTTTCTCTATGTAATATCTGTATGTGTGTCTATCTCTCTGTATATGCTCTATCACCGCCAGTCCCTCTATCTATATAGCTTTTTTAACTTCAACTCCTAATGGTGCCACACTTAAACTAAATCCCCAGCCCATCATATTCCCTGAACCCCCCACTATTAAGTGTACTCGTATGGGTTTAATCATTAAAACAATTGGTAGTATGAGACTAGTGGGATACCCTGCTGTACAGCAGGTTCCACTAGTCCCTCTTATGGGCATGAGATTAAACTAATACTAATTACACCCTGTCAATTATGTCCAAACAACCCCTAATCTAGACTCAAACAAAACACCAAGCCCCAGACTTATGAATGGCATACGGGCAGACCAGAGAATGAACAAACATACAAATAAGTTAATTTGTTGACGACATTAAATAAACTAGACATACGAAACAATTGCAGCATTGAATTTAAACAAGAACTGGCAAAATATGGGAATCGACCGAATAAAAGGTCTGTTGAGAAGAGCAGAACAAATGCTTAGAAAAATATCAATCAAGTAATCCAGGCATAACACGTAAGCATGTTAAGATGTTCATATAGAATGCAAGAAAAGAAAATACCTCAGAATTGCGAGCAACCCAAACTTGAAGTCGGATTGACCATTTTGAGGTCGAATAGACCTTAATCGAAGTGTTCTCACTTGAGAACACCTCGAATAAGGTCCATTAGACCCCTGAATTTCGATTAATCTGGCTCGATTCGACCTTCTGGATTTTTAGGGTTCGTATGAGTGGGATTTGGGGTTTTGCTGGTTCTGGTTAGATTCGAGCTGAACCAGGGTTAGTAGGGGTATGAGGGAGGTATGGGGAATCACTGGTGTGAATTTGGGGTAGTTTGGGGCCGACGTTCAAGTTCCGGCGAACTTCGAACGGATATTCGAGACGTTCGAGCTATATTCGAGACTAACAACTAACGGATCCATGTAGAGGGGGTTTGGGAGAATCTACGGTGTTAATTTGGGGTGGTTTGGCCTACCAGAACCGCCGTGAGGCGATTTCCGGCAGGCGGCGCACGGTGGTGGACGACGGAGGTTTTTTGTGTGTCTCTGAGAGACGAATGGGTTGGCAAAAAATGGGAAATGAACTGGGGCATAAGGGTTTGGGTATCTGAGACCTAGATTGACTCATTTCGGCCGTTGGATGATGAGAATCCAACGGCCAGGATTAAACAATGGGGCGATTAATGTGATCCATCGGATCAATGCTGATCGATGGCCTGGATCCCTTTATTTAAAACGGAACGATGTCGTTTGGCCTTAGTAAGTGATTGGGTCGAACCGGGTAAAGGGTGAATTGGGATGGGTTTCAAAATTTGGGCTTAGGGATTTAATTAAAATTGGCCCAATCCGACTTTCTCCTTTCTTTATTTATTTCTAATCTACTTATATATTTTTTCTTTAATTTTCTCTAAAATAAAATACAATCCTAAATTAATACTTGACCAAATTATCCTAAATTACTAATTAACTCTGAATAATTATCACACATAATAACAATATTATCGCACAATTAAATGCTAAAAATGTAAAAGTATATATTTTTTTGTGATTTTTTCGTTTTCGTAAAACAAGCTTAATTACTCTTAATTGTGAACTTGAACCTTATATACAAAAATGCAATATATTTTTTGTATTTTTATATATTTAAACAAAAGATATGGACACACAAACGCAAACAATAAGAGAAAAATAACATATAATCCACAAATATTGCAAACAACACAAAAACTCTTTTATTTTGAATTTTTGGGAGTAATTCTCATGTAGGGCAAAAATCACGTGCTCACAGCTGCCCCTCTTTGCGCGTAAACACGAAGAGTTTTTGTGCAAAGATAAATGAGCGGAATACGAGCGATTTTTGCCCGTTTGAGCACTTCGTACGAAGCATTTTTTGAAAAGTTTGACCGAACCTTTGCTTCAGAGGCCTCGTACATATCCTGGGCTGAACAGGAATCAGGTCAATGTAGTTCGGGAAGTTTTGGTAGCTGGGACTACCATGACTGCTGTGATCTTGCTGTTACTGCTGTTGCTACTGTTGCCACTACTTAACTGATCTCCTTATTACACCGTGCTAAACAAAATAAGAAGCTAGACTAAGTTACAGTATTGCAAATTCTTATTTATCTTTCAACTCGATCTTGTCATGTTCCTTGCCATCCTGCTGGCTCTGATATTTCTTAACATGCTTCTTCTCTTCGGGCAACCGTTATTCCGGCCTATCTTGATTATGAACTTGGATTCATATTGGGGACTTCCGTCATACTCTACCGCTTTCCTCAACCAACTCCAAAATAAGTCGCCACTCCATTCTTCAGGCGGGCTTCCTTACTTCAACTACAACTTCAAAATAAATCGCCACTCCATTCTTCAGGCGGGCTCCCTGAACTCAACTACAACTTCAAAATAAATCGCCACTCCATTCTTCAGGCGGGCTCCCTGACTTCAACTACAACTTCAAAATAAATCGCCACTCCATTCTTCAGGCGGGCTCCCTGACTTCAACTATAACTTCAAAAATAAAATCACCACTCCATTCTTCAGGCGGGCTCCCTGACTTCAACTACAACTTTAAAATAAATTGCCACTTCATTCTTCAGGCGGGCTCCCCGACTTCAACTACAACTTCAAAATAAATCGTCACTCCATTCTTCGGGCGGGCTCCCCGACTTCAACTACAACTTCAAAATAAATCGCCACTCCATTCTTCGAGCGAGCTCCCTGACTTCAACTACAACTTCAAAATAGATCGCCACTCCTTTCTTCAGCGGGCTCCCGACTTCAACTACAACTTCAAAATAAATCGCCACTCCATTCTTCAGCGGGCTCCCCGACTTCAACTACAACTTCAAAAATAAATCGCCACACCATTCTTCAGAGGCGGGCTCCCGACTTCAACTACAACTTCAAAATAAATCGCCACTCCGTTCTTCAGGCGGGCTCCCCGACTTCAACTACAACTTCAAAATAAGTCGCCACTCCATTCTTCAAGCGGGCTCCCCGACTTCAACTACAACTTCAAAATAAATCGCCACTCCATTCTTCAAGCGGGCTCCCCGACTTCAACTACAACTTCAAAATAAATCACCACTCCGTTCTTCAGGGCGGGCTCCCCGACTTCAACTACAACTTCCAAATAAATCGCCACTCCATTCTTCAAGCGTGCTCCCCGACTTCAACTACAACTTCAAAATAAATCGCCACTCCATTCTTCGAGCGGCTCCCCTGACTTCAACTTCAACCTCAAAATAAATCGCCACTCCGTTCTTTAGGCGGGCTCCCCTGACTTCAACTACAACTTCAAAATAAATCGCCGCTCCATTCTTCAGGCGGGCTCCCCGACTTCAACTACAACTTCAAAATTAAATCGCCACTCCATTCTTCAGGCGGGCTCCCTGACTTCAACTACAACTCACTAATTTCATCCCATCCTTATCGCCTTCCTTTGCTTTCTGTACCATTTTCTTCTTCCTGCATCGCCTCTTGGGCCACCTTTTCTTCTGGATTACCTTGTGTTGGGATTGCTTTCTTCCCGGATCGTGTTATTTTCCTTTGACTGCTGGGGATATCCTTGGGACCATTTACTTACCTGCATGGAGATAATTCTACTGGGGAAGTATTCTTTACTTCCTCTTTTTCTACTTCCTTTTAACCTTTATTCTATCCCGAGCTCGCTGGGGGTTGAATTTTCGTTGACTGAAAATTACCCTGGCAGGGACTCTCTTTTCCCTTTTCCTCTTTCCCAACCTCCGTCGGGACTTGCGCTTTGCTTTCTTGAAAACTTATGGTATATAATGTTGCTGGGAAAATCTCGAAAATCAGTGTTTCATTTCTCCAAGAACTTCTGGGGATAATATTAGGCTTAAAGATCACTTCCTCGTATTGTCCGGCCTCTTTCAAAACTATTCTGCTTGAAACTGGTATTTTCCAAAATCTTGCATTGCTTTCTATCCTTATCCACTAAGTATTTGCTTTCAAGAAACTTTTCGCCATGGGAGAAAATTTTCTGCCCCAGTTTGATGACCTTCTACGTGGCATGCTTTTCCGCCGACGAACCCTCTTTTCCTGCTGTAAATCAAAGAAAAATTATTAGTTTCAAAATGCAGTGAGTGGTCGTGCCACTCTTGTCGTGGCAATTTTCCCTTTCTCTTTCAGCTGCTTGGCCTCCCTCGAACTTTTGGGGATGACGTTGACACTTGCTGGGGATGATGCTCTTTCCACAGATGGTCTCCCATCTCTCCCTTTTATTCCAACCTTCAGTTTGATCCGACCCTTTTAGTCGATGATCTGTTGTGAGAAATCATCTTCCGGATGCGCAATATGTGTCCCTCGTACTCCATAATTCCTGTGAACCTTCCAATCAACCTGTCGTTCCAATCTTAATATCGGAACGACTTTTGCCTTATTGCCTCGTTCCACGCCTATTCATCTTCATTGTACCGCTTTGGGAGACTTGGTAGTAAGTTTTGAAAAGTCAATTTTTGAAAACAAAAGAAAAGGAAAAAATGATAGAAAAGAATGCTGACCGCGAATGATAAAAGAAAGGGAAAACTTTTCGGAACTCAAAATTGAAAAACTTATCTGAATGTATAACTGATCCCATGGTTATGCCGCGCCTTTGAGGTTAATCTACCCAGTCTATTTATGTCAATCACTTTCTGATGGCCGCGTTTAGCTAGAAGCAAACGAATGTCCCAACCTTGTCTCATGCAGATGCCTTGTAACCATCTCGCCTTGTCACCTCATAGTGCCCTTCAAAGGGTTTTCACTAATGAGGTTCTCTCATTTCTCTCGATCTCCCGTCGCCTTAGGATGCCTGTAAAGGTTTTCACCGTAAGACTCTCTCATTTTATTTCTCTCAACTTTCTTCGCCTTAAGGTGCCCGCGAGGGTTTTCACCGTTAAGACTCTCTCATTTTATTTCTCTCAACTTTCTTCGCCTTAAGGTGCCCGCGAGGGTTTTCACCGTTAAGACTCTCTCATTTCGCTTTCTTTCCATGCGGTGGGCTGGGGTATTATCCATGGAATTTCCTCTAAGGGGCTATCCCTTTTCAGCTTGTGAGTCCTAGATTCAGTCGAGGATTGAAGTGTCATTCGTAGTTTCATTCGCATGACTTGGCATTTCTCAAATACTGATCGAGAGGTCTTTTTTGGTCCTTAATGTGGTTTCTATGCGTAAGGCTAAAGAAAAAAGGGTTTAACCTCAACGGTTAGCTCATTACAACTTTCGGAATCCACACTATCTTTTCAAACGAAACAATGACTTCTGCCCCAGTTTTGTTGCTTGGGGAATCCTTGATTTTTATTTTATTATGATCGAGCCGTGTGGCACCTACGTATCCTTCTTGAGGAATCAGGTCGAACGTAGTTCACTTTTTCCTGTGTCTTTTCTTTGTTTCTTTTTCTATTTTGTTACACATCTTCCTTGAGGATTCCAAAGAGGGTATATGAAAGAATAATTAAGGCTCAAAGGGGAAAACAAAGGTTAAAGTGTTTGGATAGCAGAAAAATTGCCTCTGTCATTTCATTCTCCGAAAAATGCCAAATACACACAAACGAAACCAAACGTTGACAAACACATTAAAGAATTACACGTAATATCTCTTGACTGCGTCGGAATTGATAGCTATATCGGTGCACCTTCCTTCAATATCAGTTAGACATAGAGCGCCGTTGGATAATACTCTAGTCACAACAAACGGTCCCTACCAATTTGGAGCGAACTTGCCTTTCGCTTCGGCCTGATGTGGTAGAACTCTCTTTAGCACATGTTGTCCCACTTCAAATTTCCTGCGACGTACCTTCTTGTTATATGCTCTTGCCATTCTCTTTAGATACAATTGGCCATGACATACTGCTGTCAATCTCTTTTCATCGATCAAGCTCAATTGCTCCAATCGGGTTTTGACCCACTCATCATCGTCAATCTCAGCTTCAGCGACAATTCGGAGGGATGGAATCTCAACTTCTGCGGGTATTACCGCTTCAGTCCCGTACACCAACAAGTAAGGAGTTGCACCTACCGAAGTCCGGACGGTAGTGCGATAACCCAACAATGCAAATGGTAACTTTTCATGCCATTGCCTAGACCCTTCTACCATCTTCCTCAATATCTTCTTTATATTTTTGTTTGCTGCTTCAACCGCACCATTTGCTTTGGGACGATATGGTGTGGAATTTCGGTGTGTAATCTTGAACTGTTGACATACCTCTTTCATCAATCCGCTGTTAAGATTGGCACTGTTATCTGTGATGATTATCTTTGGAATTCCAAACCCGCAGATGATGTGGGAATGTACGAAGTCTACCACCGCCTTCTTGGTCACTGATTTGAAGGTTTTGGCCTCCACCCACTTGGTAAAAGAATCGATTGTTACCAGAATGAACCTATGACCATTGGAAGCTGCAGGTTCTATAGGTCCAATAACATTCATCCCCCATGCAACAAACGGCCATGGTGCTGACATTGTATGCAATTCAGTCGGTGGAGAATGAATCAAATCTCCGTGTATCTGACACTGATGGCATCTTCGCACGAAACTTATGCAATCACGATCCATAGTGAGCCAGTAATATCCTGCTCGAAGAATCTTTTTTGCCAATACATATCCGCTCATGTGTGGCCCACAAACTCCGGAGTGTATATCTGTCATCACTGTTGTGGCTTGACTCGCATCTATACATCTCAACAATCCCAAATCTAGGGTTCTTTTGTACATCACCCCTCCACTAAGGAAAAATCCGTTAGCCAATCGCCGAATAGCTCTCTTTTGATCTCCAGTTGCTTGCTCTGGGTATATTCCTAACCTGAGGTATTCTTTGACGTCGTGAAACCATGGCTCGCCATCCATCTCTTCCTCTATCATATTGCAATAAGCATGCTGATTCCGGATCTGAATATGTAATAGGTCAACACGAACCTTGTCCGGGTGATGTAGCATTGACGCCAAAGTAGCCAGAGCATCGGCAACCTCATTATGCATCCTTGGGATATGCCTAAATTCTACTGATCGGAAACGCTTGGTCAGATCATGCAAACATTGACGATACGGGATAAGCTTCAAATCTCTGGTTTCCCATTCTCCTTGAATCTGATGTACTAGAAGGTCCGAGTCTCCCAAGACCAAGACGTCCTGTACATCCATGTCTACCGCTAATCGTAACCCTAAGATGCATGCCTCGTACTCAGCCATATTGTTGGTACAATGAAAACGCAATTGAGCAGTAACAGGATAATGATGTCCCGTTTCAGAGATAAGCACAGCCCCTATTCCGACTCCTTTTGCGTTCGCCGCTCCGTCGAAGAAAATCTTCCACCCTGGATCCTCGGTTAACTCCAACCCATCAATTTGCAAGTACTTCTTCGTCTGCAAAATACGTCCTCAAAGGTTCGTATCTGTTATCAACAGGATTCTCAGCTAAGTGATCGGCTAGGGCTTGAGCTTTAATAGCCGTCCTTGTCACATATATGATGTCGAACTCTGTAAGTAATATTTTCCATTTTGCTAACCTCCATGTAGGCATAGGTTTCTAGAAAATATACTTCAACGGATCCAAACGCGAAATGAGGTAAGTGGTGTAAGAAGACAAATAATGTTTCAGGTTTTGGGCTACCCAAGTCAAGGCACAACATGTCTTTTCCAAATGAGTGTACTTAACCTCGTGGACCGTGAATTTCTTACTAAGGTAGTAAATGGCCCGTTCCTTTCTGCCAGTAAGATCGTGCTGCCCCAGCACGCAGCCGAACGAACTCTCCAAGACTGTTAGATAGAGAATTAGGGGTCTACCCGGTTCGGGCGGAACTAGTACGGGTGGGTTTGACAGATACCCTTTGATTTGGTCAAACGCTTCCTGACATTCTGTCGTCCATTCTATCGCAGCGTCTTTCTTCAGCAGATGAAATATGGGTTCACAGGTTACTGTAAGCTGAGCAATAAACCTACTGATGTAATTTAACCTTCCCAATAAGCTCATTACCTCTGTTTTATTCTTTGGCGGGGGTAACTCCCGGATGGACTTGATTTTGGATGGGTCCAACTCAATGCCCCGTCGGCTGACGATGAATCCTAGCAACTCTCCTGACGGAACTCCAAATGCACATTTGGCCTGGATTAAGCTTGATATCATATCTTCGCAGTCTTTGGAAAAACTTTCTGAGATCGGCAACGTGGTCTTCTTGACGTCTAGATTTCACGATCACATCATCCACGTATATTTCAATTTCCTTGTGTATCATGTCATGGAATACCGTAGTCATCGCCCTCATGTATGTTGCCCCTGCGTTCTTCAAACCGAACGGCATCACCCGGTAACAATAAGTCCCCCATGGTGTGATGAAAGCCGTCTTTTCTGCGTCCTCTTCATCCATCAAGATCTGATGATATCCCGCGTAGCAGTCCACAAAGGATCCGATTTCACGTCCGGTGCAATTATCAATCAGGATATGGATATTGGGAAGTGGGAAATTATACTTAGGGCTCGCCTTGTTGAGATTGCGGTAGTCCACGCATACTCTGATCTTTCCGTCTTTCTTTGGCACTGGTACTATGTTAGCCAACCATTCAGGGTATCGAGTGACACGAATGACTTTCGCCTGCAACTGCTTGGTTACTTCCTCCTCGATCTTTACACTCATCTCCGTCTTGAATTTCCGCAGTTTTTGCTTGACGGGAGGACATGCCGGGTCAGTGGGTAATTTGTGAACCACTAGGTCAGTGCTGAGTCCTGGCATGTCGTCGTACGACCATGCGAAAATGTCTTTAAACTCCATGAGTGTTTTGATCAATTCTTCTCTCAGGTTGGGTTCAATATGGACACTTATTCTGGTTTCTTTGATATCATCTGTGTCCCCCAGATTAACAGCCTCAGTATCATTTAAATTTGGTTTGGGTTTTTCCTCGAAGTGACTTAATTCTTCACCGATTTCTTCTACGGCTTCATCATCATCGTATTCCGATTCATTCTCGTCACTTCTTATTTCATGCGTTATTATTTCCAAACCCGATTGACTTTCTAGACTGGGTCGATTAATCTTTAGGCACGCCATATCATTAAGATCAGTTGAAAGAAAGCTTCTCAGAAAAGTAAAAAGAAGGAAAATAAACAAAATTAGAAACGAAAGGAACAAAATTTCATTAATGGGAACAGTACAAGGAAAAACAAACTTGCAAACTCAAATCGAAATGAACTGAAACAAAAGGATTTTACTTCGGGGACAATCCCAACACAAAATTTCGAAAGAAAACAATCCAAAACAAACTACCAAGACTCCTTCCGGACAGGGAGAGGAGTAGCCTTCCAATTATTCAATTTTGCTTTCGATCCCACAAACTGTATCTCGGCATGGCTGGATCCTTCGCCATCCTCTAGCATGCATACATCTGTGAATAGGTCCTCGAACTTCCTGAAGAACTCTTCGTCTGGCCTGATCGTAGGACCGGGAATCTTTGTCGTTGGATGTCCTCTTGCTCCGGACCTGACAAAAGATTGGGAAAGGCGTGGAACCGGCTTCGGGAGCACCCATATCTTCTGCTTACTCCTCTTGGCTCGCCGGATGTCCTCCGATGTTGGCTTGAATCCCAAGCCGAAGGTTCCCAAGTTTTCGACCACTGATACCGGTTGTATGATTCCTTGCAGAGATGCACCTAGACCTTTACCGGGTATGAAACCATGTCGCAACATTTCATGAGCCACCATGACATCTGCAGTAATTGTTCTGTCATCGGGAATGCATTCCCCTTCTGGAACTCGGTTGGCGGACACCACATCGCAGACCTGGTATACCCACGGCCCAACATCTTCTTCTGTTTCAACAAAGGGGACGATGGTGCCTGGTTGTAGATCATTCTCTCCATGGACTACGATCTCCCGTTGGTCCCACTCAAACTTGACTAGTTGGTGTAGGCTGGATGGAACCGCTTTTGCGGCATGGATCCACGGTCGCCCTATCAGAAGGTTATATGAAACTACCATGTCCAGCACCTGGAATTCCATGGTGAACTCCACCGGTCCGATTGTCAAGATTAACATTATGTCCCCGACCGACGCCTTGCCTCCTCCATCAAACCCTCGGACACATATGATGTTCTTGCGTATCCTGCCGATATCCACTTTCAACTTGTTTAGTGTAGAGAGAGGACAAATATTCGCACTGGACCCATTGTCGACTAGGACTTTGGTAACCACCGACTCCTCACATTTTACCGTAAGATATAAAGCCTTGTTGTGCTCGGTGCCTTCCTCAGGCAACTCATCATCGGTGAAGGTGATCCGGTTCGCTTCGAAGATCCGATTGGTGATCTTTTCCAAATGACTTACAGAGATTTTATCAGGTACATGGGCCTCATTTAAAACTTTCATCAAAGCTTGCCGATGTTATTCAGAATGTATCAGCAAGGATAGCAATGAGATTTGTGCAGGGGTTTTCTTCAGCTGTTCTAAGACAGAATAATCATGCAGCTTCATCTTTTTCAGGAATTCTTCTGCCTCTTCGTCAGTTACCGGCTTTTTCAGTGTTGCCGGAGTAGTCTTCCTCAATTCCGCCGCGGCAAAACACCTCCCTGAGCGGGTCAAACCTTGCGCTTTGCAAACTTCCTCTTTAACTTATTTTCCTTTGTAGGTTGTCGTGACCCGATCATAATTCCATGGAATAGCTTTGCTATCAGCTATTGGCAACTCTATTGCTGGCTTGATGATGAAAGGACCCACTCGAACACCTGCTACAGTCAAGACGGGTTTGGTTGCTACCCCCGGTACAACTATTTTTGCTCCCCCTGGCCTCACCGGTACTTCGCTTGCATTTCCCCTTTCCTGCTTCCAACCCCTCTTGTACGTCCTTCTTGCAAATGAGTGACCCATCAAGATTTGGCCCCATTTTCATTCCCACCCCACTAGACTTGATCATCATTACAGTCTGAGAGATTTTCTCCTTTCCCTCTTCTACCCGTACCAGCTCGATCATGTTGGTCTCATGATGAGTTGGGAGTGGATTTCAGTTGATGTCAGGTTCTGCTGGAGTCTGGACCTCAATCCTACGAGTGTTGGTGCGTTCCTGGATAGCTGTTTTCAACCTCCAACACTTTTCTGTGTCATGCCCCGGACATCCTGAACAATATGCACAATTTATTGAATGATCCAAGTTCTTTGGGAGAGGGTTTGGCAGCTTAGCCTCGACTGGATTTAGCAACACAACTTTCTTCAATCGGTGGAACAGACTGGTGTAAGACTCTCCCAAGGGAGTGAAAGTCTTTGGCCTTGGCGCCCTGTCGCTCTTGAATGCTTGGTTCGGACGAAAACTCGCGCCCGTGGGGTTTCTGTAGGCTCTTGGGGGTGGATAACTGTTTTGCGGGTTTGGTGCACGCCATGGTGCATGGACGGGAGGTGCGGCATATGACTGAGCGTGATGGATAGTAAAATGGGGATCAGGTGCTGGATAGTAATATTGCGGGTGGTTATATGGATTGTGGAAGTAATTTTGGTGGTGAGGCTGTGGCGGGTTATACTGGGGTGCGGGGCCTCTGTTTCTGAACCATGTTCCGGACTCGACCGCCGTGACTTCTTCTTTCCTCTTTTTCCCAAGCACTCCTCCGGTACCACTTTGGATAGCTTGAGTGGTGGCTTTCAACGCTGAATAGCTCATGATCTTGTTGGCTTTCAAGCCTTCCTCGATCATAGCCCCCATCTTTATCACCTCGGTGAATGACTTACCCACGGACGTCACCAGATGTCCGAAATAGGTTGGCTCTAGTGTCTGCAGGAAGTAATCCACCATTTCGTTCTCTCTCATAGGCGGATCTACCCTTGCTGCCTGTTCCCTCCAGCGGAAACCAAATTCTCTGAAACTTTCGGCGGGTTTCTTCTCTAACTTTAGCAATGATAAGCGGTCGGGGACTATTTCAAGATTGTACTGGAACTGGCCGATGAATGCTTGAGCCAAATCGTCCCATGTAAACCATCTGCTGGGATCCTGCCTAGTGTACCACTCTAGTGCGGATCCCCCTAAACTCTGACCGAAGTAAGCTATCAGAATCTCGTCTCGCCCTCCGGCTCCTCGCATTTTACTACAAAACCCTCGAAGATGGGCTACTGGATCACCATGCCCCTCGTATAGGTCAAACTTGGGCATTTTGAACCCGGCTGGCAACTGGACATCTGGGAATGGACACAGATCCTTGTAAGCGACACTAACCTGGTTGCCCAAACCGTGCATATTCCTGAAGGACTACTCCAGGCTTTTAACTTTTCTAGTAACTTGCTCATGTTCCGAACTTTGGAAGTGCTTTTCTGGTTCTGCCGGGTTATCCCAGTGAGGGGTGTGTGGATGCGGTTCAGGAGCCCTAAAGGTAGGCTCGGGAGGATAGTAAGAATTGTCGTGGATTTGAACGTGCGGCTCACCGGATGACTTTTGTAGATTAGCAAGCGGAGGTGCCACAAAAACAGGGGTGACCGTGGGAGGAGGATTTTATTTGGCTGGTGGAATTTGGGTGGCATAAGGGTTTTCCCATTGATAGTATGGATAGATCGGGGCGCTTGTCGAAGGATCAAGGGGTGGGTGTTCTGGAGCTGATGCGAGAGTAGGGGGGTTTGGTGAGGATTGTCCCCTAGCCCAGGCTAGGTGCATCTCTGTTATCTACTGTCTCAACCGATCTACCTCTTCTTTCATGATCTGTATCTCCGATTTCTCTTCCTCGAGACTTTTCCCGGAACTGGAGATACTTGCTGGAATTGGCCCTTTAGATCTAGTACGGTAATGGTGGCTGGCCAGTATATTCTGTCAAACCAACTGCTAAACTTTTCTGGATGATAACGAACTTGTTAGCTCACTGAATTTTAAAAGGCATGTTATCGCACGTTGGGATGCAATACACCTAATCAATTAACTATTTCTACATGTATTCCTCGCATGCATCATTCCAGCTTTTCTTTTTCTTACTTTTATTGTCATTGATCTTCCCATTTTCTTTTCTTTTCTTTTTTTTCTTTTTTTTCCTTTTTCAATTACCCTTGAAAACCTTATTGTTATTAACCTCCATGTTCTTTTCCTTTCTTTCTAGTGGTGGTCGAATCTTATGTGGATTGCCTACGTATCACGTCTCCGCGTGAATCAGACCGAGCGTAGTTCTGGTAATAAGATTGTGGCAAAATTCGGGAATTTTTATATCAAAACTCTTATGGTTATGAAACCTGTCTTACAATAATCAACAAAATAAAATAAATGCTTGACTCGAGAATAAAATGCCAACCAACTTGACTCAAAGTTTCAAAATACATTTTTAATCAAAAGTCTAATGCTCTTAGATTCCTGGGGGCCCGCGAGGCATCATTCGGCCTTGCCGCGGGCCTTGGTGTGAGGTCCATGTGTAGTCCCCTTAACTCTCTCATGATCTGATGAACATATTCCATAACTGAAGCGAAAAGGGCGGTGCGGGGCATTTGTTCACAAGCTAAGCACTTCATGGTGACATAATGCCCGATTTCTCCAATTCTGTCCTTGATCATGTCCCTTTCTCCGAGTAGCCGTTCTATCCGTTGGTTTTTCGCCCCCAATATTCGAGCATTGTTGGTGACTTGGTCTAAGAGCCTATCCACGTGTCCTTGCAGTCGGGCCATCAAATTGTGGCAACGGCCGAGATCTGCTCTGGCATCCCGGGCTTGCTTGAAAACCCGCTCCCTAAGGATAACATTTGCTTCCCTTAGATTAGTGATGATCTCAGCGTACTCTTCTTCCACCCGTTGTAGGTGAAGTGCCTGTTGATGTGCCTCCTTTCTCCAACTAGCATGGATCCTCATTGTTTGGGTCTTCGATTCTTCCAATTCTCTTTGGACATCGGCAACTTGGTTTTTCAAACCCTTTATCAATTTTTCGTCCGCTCGACTCCTCAACTGTCTGTCAGCATCCCTTTTCATTTGTTGGATTTGAGCTCTCAAAAAGTCATTTTCTTGTGCCAACTTCTTTTTATCTCCTTCGTTGGCGGCAGTTTGCATATCCTTTTCAAATTGGAGCTCTTGGGTCCGTTGCTCTATCTCGCTAATCTTTGTTTTATAAGCTTCTTCTTTGGCCAACCAGTCCCATTGTTCTTGTGACGCTTCAGCAAACTCCCTGAGGTGGGGACTTTTTGTGGGCCTTTGATGCTCCAGTTCTCTGCTATACCATGCAGGGTATTCTAGCGATACTTCGCCTCGGGCTCGATCTCGCACCCGAGTGCCTATCTTCAATGTTTGACATTCACTCCAAATCTTTCGGACCAATGCTTCAGGGAATTGTCCTCCCGGTCCAATTTCGACCACATGTGGACTGAGGTCTTCTTCTTTTGGGATTATTGGGCATCGTCCCAACTGTCTCAATACTCGACATAGCGCGTAGGGTAGCCAGCCAAATGTCTTCGTCCACGAGGCCCATTAGTAATAAATATGATTCCGTGGCCGATGCATATATGACTTCGTCCACGGGTAGCCAGCCAAATGTCCATTCTATCTTGCTGGCTGGAATCAAACGCAAAAGTCGTATCCATCCGCTAATCCCCTCTGGAAAGTCATGTCCCTCGACCCTTGTAGGGAATTCTTCTATACAAGTTTTCTCCGATAAACTATACCTCATAAACTGCGGGCGACGACATAAGTGATCGATCATCCACATTTGGAGCAGTACATTGCAAGCTTCAAAGAAGACCCCTCCAGCTTTGCAAATAGTGAGTGCACGAGAGATATCTGATATTATCATGGGAGCCAAAGTACTATTGTCTTGTTTCATCAAAGTGCTGACGACCCCTGCCACATGTATGTTGATATTCCCGTCCTTTCCGGGAAATATCAATGAACCTAGGAAAGCTATCATGAAGGCGATGCGTCTATGCTCTTCCCATTTTGACTGGTTTTCTCCACTGCAGATTTTGTTTTCGTGTTTGTTGAAACCCCCATAATGACCATATTTGTCATATAGAAATGCTAAAGTGCAGAACCCTTCTGATAAATCTGGGTTGTGTACAGTTCTGCGGATTTTCACGGTATCCAAAAACCTATGTACTGTCACGACCCTTGATGCGATGAGATACTGTTCCCTCATAGGGACTTTTGGTCTTCCGATATATCCGGCTAATTCTTCCAATGTTGGTGTGAGTTCAAAGTCTGAGAAGTGGAACACATTGTGTGCTGGATCCCAGAATGAGATCAAGGCTCGTATGATGTCTCCTCTCGGGGAAATATTTAGTAGCCCCACTAGATTTCCCAGGTACAGCTTAACCGCGTCTTGTCCTTGCTCGCCCAAGTCGTTCCACCACATATGCAAACTTAAGGGGACCTTGTTTATGATAGCTTCGGTTGTATTCTGACTCGTGCTCATTCTGCACATTTATTAAGGTAGTTTTTAGACAAAAGAAAAATCTTGATTTGACCCAAGCAAAAACTATCCTTTTCTTTTAAAAAAAACGGGCCACGTGAATTGACTAGTCAAAATATTAAGACTGATAAAAAGGTGGTCTTTGAGGCAAAGTTAAACATTCCGTCATTATTTCTTCTTTTAAAAACTTATTTTGAAATATAGGGAAGTTGGACCTGTTAGAGGCTGCCTACGTATCTCACATCCGGTGAGAATCAAACCGGCGTAGTTCAATCAATGGACGAACTATTTTAAATAACACTCTTTTGTTTTTTTTCAAAATTAAATTCGTAATAAGACGATCCTTTCTACAAAACCTTTTCAAAAAAATAACAAAAATATTTTTATTTTTATTATTATTATTTTTTTAATTTTCTTATTATTTTTATTTACACCTTCTTTTCTTTTTCTTTTATTATATCCTTCGACGTTTAAAAGTAGGTCAGCATGCGAGTCCAGGACAAATAAATGCAACATGCGAAATGCTCATACGAGGTCATATTATATCTGGTTACCTGTCCTAGAGGGACCCAACCCCCGTGTTGAGTCCCCTAAGTCAAAACATGATGCAAATAATCGTCCTAATTTAGGCTCAATATCCTGATGTTTCCTGATGTTTTCAACGTTACTAGACCGTGTACCCGAGCAGACAACTCGGATTTGAGGAGGGAGCTACGTACCGAGGACCCGCGGGATCGTCCGGCTTTGTAACTTATCCCGCCTCTTTTCTTATTTTTGGTATTGACACTAACAGAAAAGGGGAGTCTCAACCAGTAAGCACATCCCCGGGGTAAGAAGAGAAGGGTTTTCGGCACAGTTTTATATACAGTTCACGCAATATCAAAGTGGTAGACATATAGCAGTTTGTATATACAGTGCAATTATTATCAAAGCGGTAGACATGTAGCACATTAATCAAAATATATAATGAAATCAGATATAAGCAAAACACAGCAATTTAAATGAGCTCGAATTCTTAAACCCAGAACCAAAGTTCTGGGGTATTTATTCCCCAGCAGAGTCGCCAGAGCTGTCACACCTCCTTTTTCCGCACCCGCGAGGTCGTGAGGAGTAAAAGAGAGTTTTTCCAATTAAAGGACTATCGAAACGGGATTTATTTATTTAGTTCAGAGTCGCCACTTGGAAAAATAATGGTGTCCCAAGTCACCGGTTTTAATCCCGAACCGAGGAAATTTATGACTTTGCGTTACAGTTTGCGAAATTAGAAACCTGGATAAGGAATTCTGTTAACCCGGGAGAAAGTGTTAGGCACTCCCGGATTCCATGGTTTTAGCACGGTCGCTCAACTGCAATTTTTTGTTTCTGTCTGATTTCTTTATATATTTTTATTTATGTGCTTTTATATTCCGCTTTTCAATTTTAGAAGAATTGCAACGTCCCGAAAATACATTTCGAGTCACACCGCAACTAGTACGCCTGTGACTTTAATATATTTCAGTTTCGCCAAGAGTAAGATTTGGGTCACATAAATGCACACCCGTATTTAGGAAAGTATTTTATTAAAGTCGTGCCTAAAGAGTCTATCGTGTTGTTTAACTTTGGGAAAGGACCGTGAAATTCACTAACGGTCCTTCCAAGTCTAAGGTTTTCATTACAATTAATTTGAGGGCCCCGCAATTGTGTATTTAATGCGGCGAGGCTCATCTCATTTTTATTAACTAAGGTCAAACCTAAAGCAACTATATTTTTACTAAACCGATTTCAACTTCTTGTAAGACTAATATTAGCAAGTGACTATAGTTTAGGTCTCTTAGAGGTTATTTGACAATATGAGAGATTGAATTGGGCCCGTAATGCTATATTTGGATCATATGAATGAACAACTCTTAAATTTGAACCCGTAATTGTTACACTAGTATATGCACGATTATATTACACTATTATTGATTGATCAACTTATACACTGCATTAAAACACTTTTTCAAGCATTTAAAATTTAACTAATCTCCAATTTTGAATTTTTGCCGGAGTTTGAATTTGTACGTGTATTTCCAATATCAAAAGTCTACTAAATCTCTTGCTAGCTATTGACAGCTTCTTTTGAATCTGAATTTAATTATAACCAAATACCTATTAATGTAATATCAAGATTTTTGCTAATTCACCGTATCTATACTAAATTAGTCCTTGCAATTTTATTAACACCTTTGATTACAAGCCTAACCAATCCGTCAAAATCTAATACACGATTATGCTTATGCACTGTTACTCTATTTAAGCAGATTCAATTGTTGTTAAACAAACCACATATAATCTCCTCTCACTGTGAGCTCCCTAATGGTTTCATGTATTCAAAATTAGAATATTTACTTAAGTTCAATCCAGTCCCCATTATACAGCTTTACAACTGATCTAATAAACACATAATATACAACTTTAATCATTTTTACATAAAACTAAACTAAAACAAAATTTCAGCAAGGCAGCTCCACAGTATTTACTTTACTTCTCACTTATTTTTCTTTCTCCAAACCAGCTATCAATCTCCAAATCAGATTACCTACATGAGCTAGTCGAACTCACTGTCATTGATTCATATTGGAGTTGTACAACCTTGTTATATAATTTCTATCATTTGACCAAGTGATCTATTATTATAGCTATACTACTATTATAGTACTAGCCAATATACTGCTTTTGTTTTTTTTTCTCTCTACTTATGCATACTACACTACACAAAGTACAGATTCAGATGTGCTAAGCTATAAAGATTAAATACATAAAGTCAATGAACAATGCTTGAACTGCATTCCATTTAAGTATTCCAACAGTACATCTTCATTCGAACAAGGAAATGTACCTGGATGATGACGAAAGAAGAAGGAAAGGAACAATCAGCAGCAATGACACAGTAGAAACAACAGCAGCAGTAGTGTAGATGCGTGATTTTGCCCCTACCCGAGATTTTTTATATTTTTAGCGTAAAATATTTAGTTTAGACCTAATATAGTTATCTTAGCTAATTTTGACTCTTTCACTTTATTTTTACCTTAAAATGAAAAATAACAAAAATATAGTTTTATTAATGTTTTGAAGTCATTTTAAATTGAAAAAAATACAAAAAAAGAATACTCTATATTTTATTTTTATATAAAAAAACGAAAATTAAAAAAAAATATAGTTTCATTAATTTTTTTTAGTTAATTTAATTTTAAAAAATATAAAAATAGTTTTGTTTAATTGTCGATCCTATATTAATAGTTATTTTTTGCTTACATAGGATTGATCAAATAAAATCGTGTTCCTATTCTCGATTTCTGGCATAGAATAATATTCGGGTTCAAACTACCCGATTTTAGTCTTAATTTTCATACCTAGCCCATAACAATCTATATTCAATACCCTAAAATTTAGACACATGAGTGAGAAAAATATGGATTAGTGAGGTTAAAGGGGGTTAATATTTTTGGGAGATTTTTCTTTTAACAAAGAAAGGAATAAAAAAAAATACAAAAAAAAAGAAGAAGAAGAAGAACGAACGAACGAAATTGAAAGTGAAAGAAAGAGAAAGAATGGTTGAAAACTAAAGAAAAAGAGAGAAAGAACGTAAATAGGGAAAGTAGATTTTTGCCCAACTTTCAAATTCAATTCACGTGATCCCTTACCTATTTTGTCATTTTTTTTCTCTTAAGTAAATAAATAATACCTTCTTTACCATCTAAGGAGCCCACCACCTTGAAATTTTTTCCACAAAGAAACAGAAACAATTTCTTTTCCTGATTTCACTCACGGATTTGGGGGAAGGGGTCCACACGTTTTGGTCCTTTTTCTTTTCCTCCAAACAGACATTTTCTTCTCACAGGAGATATATATCCAAAAGGGTGGAGGACGAAGGAGGGAGAGGATACAAAAAATATAAAAAGAAAAGACACACGGATAAATTGAAGAGAGGAACAAAAAAAAGATACAGAGAGTATTCTGAAAGAAAAAAAAAGATATAGAGAATAGGTGTTTGGATTTGCCGGGTTCATACTTTGGACAATTCAGTGTTTGTTTTGATTATTTTATCCTACTCCATGGTTGTTGGTGTTGTCTGCTGTATGATTTCAAGTCTGGGTGGTTGTTAGTGTATTGTTACATTGCTGTGTTACTGCTGTCATTACCCGTTTCTGATTCCTCTCTTTTGTATTTTCCATATCCAGGTATTCATCTCTACTTTGAGTGATGTATAGATTCAAATTGAATTAAGCTTAATTGAGGAAAACGTGGAGTGCAAATGTTCATTACTGCTTTAGCTCCCCTCCCTATTTTTATTCTGGATGTTCAAACTATGAACAATTAGAATTTGTTTAAATGGGTATAAATGGATTGTAATTAGGACTTTAAAATTATTGGGAAGCTAGTATTGGTGTGATACAAAATTGGATAGATATTGGTATGGTACAAATTTATGAACTAGTATGATTTTACTGTTGGATTCATCAATTAAATAGAATTCAACAACTATAAAATTTTGTGTTTGATTCTAGAATTTTAGTTTCCTTTTAAATCTTTACTGCTGGAATGAATGATATAGATTAGTTGGTTTCCTAACGCCTTTTTTATGGATAAATTACTGTTCTATTTCAAATTTTTTTATTTTGTGCATTTTCGTTCTTTGGTTTGTTCTAATTGAGAAATTTGACTAAGAATATTTTAATTTTAGATTGTCAAGAAAGAAGAGAAATCGTGATATTAACATTTCATTTCGTCTAATTCCTTTGCAGCCATGAACTCCATTTCTTACGTTTTAATTATTTCGTTACTGACTCTATTTTTTGCGTTTCATATTAATATGTAGTAAAACTATCAGATTCCTTTTATATTGAGGTGCGCCATGCCCAACCAAAATGACAATTACATGACCCTCGTATAAGATTCGTAATTTAGATTTAACAAATTGATAAATACTCATAGCTTTGCTTTACGACCGATTTAGACTAGTATTGCGATTATATATACGTTTCGCGTAACAACAACAACAACAACAACCCAGTATAATCCCACTTAGTGGGGTCTGGGGAGGGTAGTGTGTACGCAGACCTTACCCCTACCCTGGGGTAGAGAGGCTGTTTCCAAAATAGACCCTCGGCATCCTTCCCTCCAAGAACTTCCCACCTTGCTCTTGGGGAGACTCGAACTCACAACCTCTCGGTTGGAAGTGGGGTTGCTTACCATCAGAGCAACCCCTCTTGTCATAATATAATTATTGGAAGTGGGGGTTTCGCGTAATATAATTGTAAATCTAATTCTAAAAAAAATTAATTTGGAATATGCGTTCGCGCAATTTCGATCAAAATTTTCCTAATAATAAAAATGGGTTGCGGGTTATTAATTAATTTTAGTTTTATAAATTATTAAAAAAACGAGGTTAACAGTAAGTTTCAATTAATTCATTCGCGGCTTTAACTGTTATGACTCGCGAGACCTGTTAACCTAGGCTCTGATACCAATTTGTCACGACCCAAACCCTGGTCGTGATGGCGCCCAACACAATGCTAGGCAAGCTCGACCATATTATCCCTTAAACCAGCCAGTTATTAATCAAATTAAACTTAAACAGTAAATGATCATATCAGGTGATAACCGAAACGTAAAACATACAAAATACGGTCCCAAACATATCGTGGTGTCACGAGACTGAGCCTCTACAGGATAGCATCCTAATACAATCAAGTCTAGGCAAGTAGGAAATCAACAAGATGATAAAGAAGGAGAAACAAGCTCTGCGGACGCTGGCAGCTACCTCGTAATCTCCGCAATAGTAGACAAGGATCGGCAGCTACAATGTCTCAACTGCTCTCGGGCACCTGTGGATCTGCACAGAAAGTGCAGGGGAGTGGGGTGAGTATATTTCAACTCAGTGAGTAACAATAATAAATAATAACTGAAGGTAAGAAATCATGTGCTATCACTTAGCAGTTCTAAGGCAACCCTCACAGGTACGTCATCACTATAGTAGAACTCTAACCTCCAATTTACATTTATCTCTACCAGATTCTACACTGAACCAACCCTCACTCGTACCCCTACGATGTACGGCCATCTCAACATATAAAGACACATACCTACGTTTATAATGTATAAGTATTTAAGTAGATAATAGGATATGATTAAGTATAATGCTGCGGCGTGCAGCCCGCTCCAATACATATACCGCTGCGGCGCGCAGCCCGCTCCATTTAACGTCGACGGCGCTCACTGGGGGTGTATACAGACTTCGGAGGGGCTCCCTAGGCCCAAGCACTATAATACTACGGCGTGCAGCACGATCCACACAAATATTACTGCAGCGTGCAGTGCAATCCGATCCAATATATATATGTATATATCTCTATACTGCTGCGGCGTGCAGCCCGATCCCATCATATACACCAGTGCTCACCGAGAATGTGTGCAGACTCAGACTCCGAAGGGGCTCCTACAGCCCAAGCGCAATAATACTGCGGCGTGCAGTCCGTCCCACATGTATATTACATGTATATTACATGCACATTACTGCGGCGTGCAGTCCGATCCAATATATATATATTGCTGTGGCGTGCTACCCGATCCAATATAGGTATATGTATATAATACCTCATAATGGGTCCTCGACCTTATCCCAGTCAATATGTGCTTGGCCTCTCAGGCCCAATATAATATATCACAGTGGGTCATAGACCCTGTCTCGGTCAATATAGACTTGGCCTTTCAGGCCCACTCAGCTAGAACAGGGAATTCCACCCTAGATAATCTCTCTCAATGTACATATCTAGTACGGGCTCATATTATGCTATACAGCTAGAGCTACGGCTGAGTGTATGTTTCCAACATGATATAAGGGTCACCTAGCTTTATAGGTTCCCTAATGCTCTACAGATCGACACAAGGCCCCAAACATGGCTATTAACCCAATTGTACAGTTATAATCTCAGTAACAGTCATACAACACAGTATTCTATTAGCCGGGAAGGACTAAGTCCGAACCCCCAATCACAATGTCACCATGCCCATCATAGAACGTGTGTCTCATCTCAATATAGCACTGTGAAGTGCTAGTACGGGGTTTCAAATCCTCAGTACATTATTTACTACTACCACTCACCTCGAACCGGTAGAAGCTTCAATCCGCCTTGCGCTTGCCTCGCAAATCAATCTCCTCGGGTGCCAAATCTGCTCAAAATCATAGAGAATGCATCAATATACGCTAATTTCACGAAATTCATTCGAAATAACCCAATTTATTTCAAAACCCACAAGTTGTCAAAACCCGACTTTTGGTACACTTGTCGGAAAATTACAAAAATCACATATTCGGAATCCTCATCTCGATACGAGTCTAGGCATACAAAATTTACCAAAATCGGACTCCATTTGCCCACTCAAATCAGTGTTTTTCTTTAATTTAGGCCTAGGGCTCAAACCCACCTTTAATCTTCCATTTACAGGGATTTAACCAAGGATTTCATGTTAAAATGATGTAATTAAGCCACAAAACTTACCTCCAATGATAACCCGATGTTCTCCCAGCAATAACTCGCCCAAATCGCCCAATTCGCCTTCAAGAACCGAACCCCAAATGTTTTGCAACTTATGAAATTTTAACCCTTCTGTTATTTTTAACACAGGCGCGATTTCCGCTTCTGCGGACCAAAATCCGCCTCTGCGAGGCCGCCTCTGCGACCAAATGGTCGCTTCTGCGAAAATACTCCTAGCAGCCCAGCTTCGCTTCTGCGGCCCAGGTCTCGCTCTTGCGAGACCGCTCCTGCGTAACCCCCTTCCGCTCCTGCGAGCCTTGCCTCTTCTGCGCATCAAAGTCCACTCCTGCGGACTCGCTTAGGCGACGAGTCTTCCGCTTCTGCGGATTCTCCCCCAACGAGCCCAGACCGCTTCTGCGGTCTTTCCTTCCGCACCTGCGGTGCCGCCCATGCGGATCAGGATCCGCCTCAGCGAACCCCAGCGCTTCTGCGCTCGTTTTCCGCTCCTGCGGGCTCGCTCCTGCGCCCCCATTTCCGCAGGAGCGAAAACAACATAACCAGAACTCTTCAAACCTGCAATTTCCATGTTTTTCTCCCGATTTACCATCCGAAAACACCCCGAGGCCCCCGGGACCTCATCCAAACACACCAACACATCTTAATACCTTATTCGAACTTGTTCCAATCTTCAAAACACGTCTAATAACATCAAAACCCATAATTCACATCGAATTCAAGCATAAATTCCTTAAAACATTCCGAATTACACAATCAATCAAAAACCCGACTAAACGACGTCCGAATGATCTGTAATTTTGCAGACACATCCAAAATCACATAACGAAGCTACAGAAATTGTCGGAATTCCATTCCGACCCCCGGATCAAAATATCACCTACCATCCGGTTTTCGCTAAAATTCAACCTTCGCCAATTCAAGCCTAAAACTACACCGGACCTCCGAATTCAATTCCGATTGTTCTCCTAAGTCATAAATGATCCCCCGGAACTAGTCGAATCCTCAGAATCCGGTTCCGAGCATTCTAACTCACTAGTCAACTCTTGGTTGACTTTCCATATTCAAGTTTTCTTCAAACATGCTATTTGTTTCATTTTTAATCCAAATCACTCCTAACTCACCCGATATACTCTAATACAGTTATAAAAGCATGAATTATGTAATTACAACATAACGGGGTGGTAATTCCCGTGATGACGGGCCGGGTCGTCACATTCTCCCCAACTTAAACAAACGCTCGTCCTCGAGCGGGTCAAGAAACATACCTGAAGTCTCGAATAGTTGAGGGTATCTGCTCCGCATCTCCTGTTCAACCTCCCAAGTAGCCTCCTCTACGGGTCGACCTCTCTACTGAACCTTAACTGATGCAATCTCCTTCGACCTCAACTTTCTTACTTGGCGACCCAAAATAGCAATAGGCTCCATATCATATGATAGATCACCATCAAGCTGAATGGTGCTGAAATCCAATACATGAGACGGATCTCCAATGTACTTCCGGAGCATAGACATATGGAATACTGGATGGACGATGGATAAGCTGGGCGGCAAGGCTAACTCATATGCCACCTCTCCAACCTTCCTGAGTATCTCAAAAGGACCAATGTACCTGGGACTCAACTTCCCTTTCTTCCCAAACCTCATGACACCCTTCATAGGTGAAACCTTCAACAATACTCTGTCACCAATCCATGAAAGACAACTCTCGAACCCTACGGTCTGCATAACTCTTCTGGCGAGACTGTGTTGTGCGAAGCCTCTCCTGGATCAACTTTGCTCTATCCAGAGCATCCTGAACTAACTCGGTCCCTATCAATCGATCCTCACCAGGCTCAAACCATCCGACGGGAGATCTACACCGTCTGCCATACAATGCCTCATACAGGGCCATCTGAATACTCAACTGGTAGTTGTTGTTGTAGGAAAACTCAGCAAGTGGCAAAAACTCATCCCATGAACCACCAAAGTCAATCACACACGCCCGCAACATATCCTCCAGGATCTGAATAATGCGCTCAGACTGTCCGTCTGTCTGGGGGTGAAATGCAGTGCTCAACTCAACCCTCGTACCCATCTCTCGCTGAAATGCTCTCCAAAATTGAGAAGTGAACTGAGTGCCTCTGTCAGATATAATAGACACTGGGACCCCATGCAACCTGACAATCTCCCGAATAAAGATCACTGCCAACCGCTCCGATGAGTAAGTAGTACTAACTGGGATGAAATGTGCGGACTTAGTCGGCCGATCAACAATCACCCATACAGAATCAAACTTCCTCGCTGTCCGAGGTAGCCCAGTAACAAAATCCATGGTGATCCTCTCCCATTTCCACTCGGGAATAACCATACGCTGAAGAACACCGCCCGGTCTCTGATGCTCATATTTGACCTGCTGGCAATTGAGGCACTTAGCTACATGCCTAACAATATCCATCTTCATTCTCCTCCACCGGTAGTGCTGTCTCAAGTCTTGGTACATCTTTGCGGCACCTGGGTGAATAGAGTACCGCGAACCGTGTGCCTCCTCAAGTATCAACTCCCGCAAACCATCAACATTGGGCACGCATATACGGCCCTGCATCCTCAGAACACCATCACTGTCGATAGTCACATCTCTAGCATCATTATGCTACACTCTGTCCTTAAGGACAAGCAAATGTGGGTCATCATATTGTCGCTCCCCGATGCGATCATATAAGGAAGATCGAGAAACAACACAAGCCAACACTCAACTCGGCTCCGAAATATCCAACCTCACTAGCCGAATGGCTAGGGTCTGAACATCACAAGCAAATGGCCTCTCCTCAACTGGGATGAAAGCTAAGCTGCCCATACTAACCGCCTTCCGACTCAAAGCATAGGCGACAATATTGGCCTTCCCCGGATGATACAAGATAGTGATGTCATAATCTTTAAGCAACTTTAACCACCTCTGTTGTCTCAAATTAAGGTCCTTCTGTCTGAATAAGTGCTGAAGGCTGCGATGATCCGTGAACACCTCACATGAGACACCATACAGGTAATGCCTCCAAATCTTCAAAGCATGAACTATGGTTGCTAGCTCCAAATCATGAACAGGGTAGTTCTTCTCGTGGGGCTTCAACTGACGAGAAGCATAAGCAATGACCCTACCCTCCTGCATTAACACACAACCAATGCCAACCCCTGAGGCATCACAATATACAGTATAAGAATTTGACGTTGTCGGTAGAATCAAGACTGGTGCTGTGGTCAGTGCTGTCTTGAGCTTCCGAAAGCTCTCCTCGCACTCCTCGGACCATAAGAAAGGAACACCCTTCCGAGTCAATCTAGTCAAGGGTGAAGCAATAGAAGAGAACCCCTGAACAAATCGGCGATAATACCCTGCCAATCCCAGAAAGCTACGGATCTCAGTAACTGAGGTCGGTCTGGGCCAACTCTGCACTGCCTCGACCTTCCTCGGATCTACCCGAATACCATCACAGGACACCACGTGCCCTAAGAATGCCACGGACTCAAGCCAGAACTCACATTTGGAGAACTTAGCATATAGCTTCTCCTCCCTCAATCTCTGCAACACAATACTCAAATGCTGAGCATGCTCCTCCCGACTACGGGAGTAGACTAGAATGTCATCAATGAACACAATCACAAATGAATCCAAATAAGGCCTGAACACACTGTTCATCAGATGCATAAATGCTGCTGGGGCGTTGGTCAGCCCAAACGACATCACAAGGAACTCATAATGACCATATCGGGTCCGAAATGCAGTCTTCATAATGTCAGACTCTCTAATCTTCAGCTGATGGTAGCCTGAACGAAGATCAATCTTCGAGAACACCCTAGCTCCCTGGAGCTGATCAAATAAATCATCAATACGAGGCAGAGGATACTTATTCTTCACTGTTACTTTGTTTAGCTGCCTATAGTCAATACATATCCTCATAGATCCATCCTTCTTCTTAACAAACAGGACCGGTGCACCCCACGACGACACACTCGGCCGAATGAACCCCTTATCTAGGAGTTCCTGGAGCTGCTCCTTCAATTCCTTCAACTCAGCTGGTGCCATACGATACGGAGGAATAGAAATAGGCTGAGTGCCCGGCACCAAATCGATACCAAAATCAATATCCCCTGTCCGGCGGCATGCCCGGCAGGTCTGAGGGAAACACATCAGGAAAGTCTCGCACAATGGGAACAGAATCAATACTGGGAGTCTGGGCCTTGACCTCCCGCACAAATGCTAAATAAGAGAGACATCCTTTCCCAACCATTCGTTGGGCCTTGAGGAAAGATATTACCCTGCTAGGTACATACTCAGCCGTGCCTCGCCACTCGATCCTCTGAATGCCCGGCATAGCCAAAGTGACTGTCTTAGCATGACAGTCCAGAATAGGATGACATGGAGATAGCCAGTCCATGCCCAATATAACATCAAAATCAATCATGTTGAGAAGCAAAAGGTCTACTCGGGTCTCCAGACCTCCAATAGTGACCAAACAGGACCGGTATACGTGGTCCACAACAATAGTATCCCCTACCGGGTAGATACATGCACTGGCAGCTCAAGACTCCCTCGGGTCGTGCCCAAATGAGGAGCAAAATATGTAGACACATAAGAATAAGTAGAACCGGGATCAAACAATACCGAGGCATCTCTGTGGCAGACTGAAATAATACCTGTAATGACAACATCAGAAGCAACGGCCTCAGATCGGCCCTGAAAAGCATAGCATCTAGCATGTCCGCCTGATCGGCCTCCCCCTCGAGGGCGACCCCTAGTTGTCTGACCCTCACCCCTAGCTGGCGGGGCGAGTGATGAAGTAGAAGGACCAGATGACGAGGGCTGACCCCTCTGCTGATAAGATCTGGAAACAAGACGGGGACACTCCCTACGGCGGTGCCCAAACTCTCCGCACTCGTAGCAACTCCCCGGTGCTGGGGACTGAGACTGATAAGGACCTCTGGCGCTGGAGTGGCCAGCCGATGAACTAGGCCGAGATGAACCCTGAGCAGATGGGGCCTGTGAAGAACTCTGAGCTGGCATGGCACTGAGAGATGGCTGGCTCTGGTTCGAACCCTGATAACCCTATCTAGAAGACCATCTGCCACGATCGGAGCGACCCGACTGCGAAGATCTGAAAGAGCGACCTCGGCTCTGTTGACTCTGGCCTCTAGTCTGAGTACCACTGGAACTAGCTGCACCTCAAGGCCTCTTGGCCTCCCTCTCATCCCACTGTCTGCGACAATCTGTCTCTATGTCGTGAGCAATATCCACGACATCCTCAAATGTACGACTCAAAACCCTCTCCCGAGTCATCAGAATACGAATGGGATAAATGAGGCCGTCCACGAAGCGCCCAATCCTCTCTCTGTCTGAATGAACCAACCACGGTGCATATCTGGACAACTCTGTAAACCTGATCTCATACTCTGACACTGACATGTCCCCCTGACGGAGACCCTTAAACTGCCTACGCATCTCCTCTCTCTGAGATCGAGGCACCCATTTCTCCAAAAACATAGTGGAGAACTCCGGCCATGATAGCGGTGCTGCTCCGGCTGGCCTGCGGCGCTCATAAGCCTCCCACCAAGCGAAGGCCGGTCCCTGAAACTGAAAGGTAGTGAAAGATACCCCACCGGACTCCAATATCCCTGCCGTACGAAGCATCCGACGCCACTTATCCAGAAAACCTCGGGCGTCCTCGCCCGGCACCAGCGAACACCGGAGGAGATAACCTCGTGAACCTCTCGAGACGACGCCGCTCATCGTCTCGTCATGCCGGGACCCCGTCCCTCCGAACTCGATCTCGTGGTCGAACCGGAACCACAGGTCGAACTCGGAGGAGCCTTCGGTGTCTCGTAGCCTCGCACCGCCGGCTCGGAGTCGCGCATCGCGGGGTCCGATGACCACCCCCGATCCCCGATGCGGCCTACTGCAGTAGTAATCGAAACCGCCTGCGCTAGGCCAGTGCAGACTGCTAGTATCTGAGCCAGGGTCTCCTGTTGACCCGGAATGACAATGGGCACAGCTGGTGCCTGATCTGGTGCTGCTGGCACCTTTGCAACTGGGGGCTGTGGGTCAGCTGGCACTGCCTCAGCTGGCCTAAATCCGCCACGACCACGGCCACGTTCACGGCCTCTAGCAGGTGGTAGTGGTGGTCATCCTCCACGTCCGGATGATCGAGTTCTCACCATCTGCGAGAGAATAGAATGTCAAAGTTCAGATCAAGTCAAAGTAATCGCACGATAAGAATTCCAAGAATTGAAACTTTTCCTAAAAAGGTTTGCAGCCTCCCGAGGATAAGTACAGGCGTCCCCGCACCGATCCACGAGACTCTACCAACCGGCTCACGACTCGCGAGACTTGTTAACCTAGGCTCTGATACCAACTTGTCACGACCCAAACCCTGGTCGTGATGGCGCCCAACACAATGCTAGGCAAGCCCGACCATATTATCCCTTAAACCAGCCAGTTATTAATCAAATTAAACTTAAACAGTAAATGATCATATCAAGTGATAACCGAAACGTAAAACATACAAAATACGGTCCCAAACATATCGTGGTGTCACGAGACTGAGCCTCTACAGAATAGCATCCTAATACAATCAAGTCTAGGCAAGTAGGAAATCAACAAGATGATAAAGAAGGAGAAAACAAGCTCTGCGGACGCTGGCAGCTACCTCGTAATCTCCGCAATAGTAGACAAGGATCAGCAGCTACAATGTCTCAACTGCTCTCGGGCACCTGTGGATCTGCACAGAAAAGTGCAGGGGAGTGGGGTGAGTATATTTCAACTCAGTGAGTAACAATAATAAATAATAACTGAAGGTAAGAAATCCTGTGCTATCACTTAGCAGTTCTAAGGCAACCCTCACAGGTACGTCATCACTATAGTAGAACTCTAACCTCCAATTTACGTTTATCTCTACCAGATTCTACACTGAACCAACCCTCACTCGTACCCCTACGGTGTACGGCCATCTCAACATATAAAGACACATACCTACGTTTATAATGTATAAGTATTTAAGTAGATAATAGGATATGATTAAGTATAATGTTGCGGCGTGCAGCCCGCTCCAATACATATACCGCTGCGGCGCGCAGCCCGCTCCATTTAACGTCGACGGCGCTCACTGGGGGTGTATACAGACTTCGGAGGGGCTCCCTAGGCCCAAGCACTATAATACTGCGGCGTGCAGCACGATCCACACAAATATTATTGCGGCGTGCAGTCCGATCCAATATATATATGTATATATCTCTATACTGCTGCGGCGTGCAGCCCGATCCCATCATATACACCAGTGCTCACCGAGAATGTGTGCAGACTCAGACTCCGAAGGGGCTCCTACAGCCCAAGCGCAATAATACTGCGGCGTGCAGTCCGTCCCACATGTGTATTGCATGTATATTACATGTACATTACTGCGGCGTGCAGTCCGATCCAATATATATACTGCTGCTGCGTGCAGCCCGATCCAATATAGGTATATGTATATAATACCTCATAATGGGTCCTCGACCCTATCCCAGTCAATATGTGTTTGGCCTCTCGGGCCCAATATAATATATCACAGTGGGTCATAGACCCTGTCTCAGTCAATATAGACTTGGCCTTTCAGGCCCACTCAGCTAGAACAGGGAATTCCACCCTAGATAATCTCTCTCAATGTACATATCTAGTACGGGCTCATATTATGCTATACAACTAGAGCTACGGCTGAGTGTATGTTTCCAACATGATATAAGGGTCACCTAGCTTTATAGGTTCTCTAATGCTCTACAGATCGGCACAAGGCCCCAAAAATGGCTATTAACCCAATTGTACAGTTATAATCTCAGTAACAGTCATACAACACAGTATTCTATTAGCCGGGAAGACTAAGTCCGAACCCCCAATCACAATGTCACCACGCCCATCATAGAACGTGTGTCTCATCTCAATATAGCACTGTGAAGTGCTAGTACGGGGTTTCAAACCCTCAGTACATTATTTACTACTACCACTCACCTCGAACCGGTAGAAGCTTCAATCCGCCTTGTGCTTGCCTCGCAAATCAATCTCCTCGGATGCCAAATCTGCTCAAAATCATAGAGAATGCATCAATATACGCTAATTTCACGAAATTCATTCGAAATAACCCAATTTATTTCAAAACCCACAAGTTGTCAAAACCCGACTTTTGGTACACTTGTCGAAAAATTACAAAAATCACATATTCGGAATCCTCATCTCGATACGAGTCTAGGCATACAAAATTTACCAAAATCGGACTCCATTTGCCCACTCAAATCAGTGTTTTTCTTTAATTTAGGCCTAGGGCTCAAACCCACCTTTAATCTTCCATTTACAGGGATTTAACCAAGGATTTCATGTTAAAATGATGTAATTAAGCCACAAAACTTACCTCCAACGATAACCCGATGTTCTCCCAGCAATAACTCGCCCGAATCGCCCAATTCGCCTTCAAGAACCGAGCCCCAAATGTTTTGCAACTTATGAAATTTTAACCCTTCTGTTATTTTTAACACAGGCGCGATTTCCGCTTCTGCGGACCAAAATCCGCCTCTGCGAGGCCGCCTCTGCGACCAAATGGTCGCTTCTGCGAAAATACTCCTAGCCACCCAGCTTCGCTTCTGCGGCCCAGGTCTCGCTCCTGCGTAACCCCCTTCCGCTCCTGCGAGCCTTACCGCTTCTGCGCATCAAAGTCCGCTCCTGCGGACTCGCTTAGGCGACGAGTCTTCCGCTTATGCGGATTCTCCCCCAACGAGCCTAGACCGCTTCTGCGGTCTTTCCTTCCGCACCTGCGGTGCCGCCCATGCGGACCAGGATCCGCCTCAGCGAACCCCAGCGCTTCTGCGCTTGTTTTCCGCTCATGCGGGCTCGCTCCTGCGCCCCCATTTCCGCAGGAGCGAAAACAACAGAACCAGAACTCTTCAAACCTGCAATTTCGATGTTTTTCTCCCGATTTACCATCCGAAAACACCCCGAGGCCCCCGGGACCTCATCCAAACACACCCACACATCTTAATACCTTATTCGAACTTGTTCCAATCTTCAAAACACGTCTAATAACATCAAAACCCCTAATTCACATCGAATTCAAGCCTAAATTCCTTAAAACATTCCGAATTACACAATCAATCAAAAACCCGACTAAACGACGTCCGAATGATCTGAAATTTTGCAGACACATCCAAAATCACATAACGAAGCTACAGAAATTGTCGGAATTCCATTTCGACCCCTGGATCAAAATATCACCTACCATCCGGATTTCGCTAAAATTCAACCTTCGCCAATTCAAGCCTAAAACTACACCGGACCTCCGAATTCAATTCCGATTGTTCTCCTAAGTCATAAATGATCCCCCGGAACTAGTCGAATCCTCAGAATCCGGTTCCGAGCATTCTAACTCACTAGTCAACTCTTGGTTGACTTTCCATATTCAAGTTTTCTTCAAACATGCTATTTGTTTCATTTTTAATCCAAATCACTCCTAACTCACCCGATATACTCTAATACAGTTATAAAAGCATGAATTATGTAATTACAACATAACGGGGTGGTAATTCCCGTGATGACGGGCCGGGTCGTCACATTCTCCCCAACTTAAACAAACGCTCGTCCTCGAGCGGGTCAAGAAACATACCTGAAGTCTCAAATAGTTGAGGGTATCTGCTCGGCGAGTATTTAATCCAGTTAGTGACATCCTTTTAATAGTAAATTCCATGAGTTTTAAAAATGATTAATTTAATTAATTAAAAAATTGTTAGTTTATATATATATATATATATATATATATATATATATATATATATATTTCATGCTATATGTCATTTCAGTCTTTAGTAATGTATATTTTAAAAATATGGCATGAAACGGGGTTTTAATTAATAAAAGTTTGCACTTACAAATATTTGTTTAATTAAGATATTTTTTTTGTATATTTAGAGGTAAAATAATGTATATAGTCATTTTAGATTTATTTATTTTTACCAAAATAAGACAAGTTTCAATATAAAATTAGGGGATCTTCCTAGATATACATGCATTAAAATGCTTAGATTTCGGAATATGTCGTTTAGCAAATTTCACGGCATTCCCAAAATAATAATACGCTAGCATCTTTAGGTACGTACTTAATAAAATTACCTCCCTAAACTCGGGTACGCATTTATGTGACCCCAATCCAAATCCCAATGAAGTCGGAATACATCAAAAAATTGCGGACACATTTATGTGATGAAATTCGAGATATATTCTCACGACGTAATAATTTTCTTCTAAACGATAAAAACGGGTCGAAGTGTTAATTTGCACATTAGTTCATATTTTTTATAAGTCAGATAAGTTAGCCAAATATGACAGTTGAGCGACCGTGCTAGAACCACGGAATTCGGGAATGCCTAACACCTTCTCCCGGGTTAACAGAATTCCTTATCCGGATTTCTGGTTCGCGGACCGTTAAATAGAGTCATTCTTTTCCTCGATTCGGGATTCAACCGGTGACTTGGGACACCATAAATCTCCCAAGTGGCGACTCTGAATTAATTAAATAAATCCCGTTTCGATTGTCCTTTAATTGGAAAAACTCCCTCGCGCCTTTGCGGGTCAGCGTAAAAAGGAGGTGTGACAACTCTGGCGACTCTGCTGGGGACGCAAACCCAGAACCACTAGTTCAGGGTTTAAGAATTCGAGCTTGGAATAACTGTTGTATTTGGCTTTGTTTATTAACTGATATTTTTATATGATAAATGCTTAATGTGCAAAATGATGATTTTTACCGCTTTGATATTATTTGAATTGTATATATAAAACTGTGCCGAAATCCTACTTCCTTTTGAGTTCTAAAAATGGTGCATACGTTCGTGTAGCCCACTTTTCAAAATTATTCCAAATAAGTGAGTGTTAGGGTAAGTGACAAGGCCGGGCAGACTTTAGTGCTCCCATTACGTCACCCCCTCCTCAGCCCCAGTTGTCCACTCGGGTAAGCTAGGTTTAGAACAATAAACCCAGTTTTTAAACCTAGAATAACAAAGCTTCATGCCGGATCCCTAGTAGGAACGTTTGTTTGCATCATGTTGCATTTGACTTAGGGGACTCAACACAGGGGTTGGGTCCGTCTAGGACAGGCAACCTGAAATGAAAAGACCATCCTGCTACATGAGATTATGTGCATTTATTTGATTAGATCAGTATGCTGACCAAGCTTAAAATTGGAGAACCATGTAATTTTGTCCATACAATGTCAAAATCCTATTAGCGTTTCTTCAAAAATATTTTTTTTCAGTGTTAAAAAAGATTTTTGTTTTAAACTCGATTTGTTTTTTTTTTGGCGAACTACGCCGATTTGATTCTCACCGGATGTGAGATACGTAGGCAACCCCCATCGGGTCCAATCTCCCTTTTACAAAAACAATCATTAAAAATGTGTCAAAGATTTTCGGTCATAAATAAGTCGGTAATTTGTTTCATTTAAGGAAATATGCTTTCATAAAAGGTTTAAGAGTCACCCTTGATACCTTGAATCTTCAGGATCAGATGGATGCTATCCAAGAATCACCTCAGGTTATCATGGAAAGAGCCCGGATACAACTACAAGAATGGTGGAATGATGCAGAGGAAGATGGTCGAGTGTGGGTGAAAAAACATTTGGGCCCTCTGCTAGACATACTGTATGTCAAGCCACGGGATGACTTGATCAAAGCTTTGGTGACCTTCTGGGATCCTGTTAATAATGTGTTCCATTTCTCCGATTTCGAACTCACTCCTACCTTAGAGGAAATAGCCGGTTACATTGCTTTCGGCCAAGAGTTAAAGGAGCAGAAGCTCATATTTCCCAAGGCCCCATCGGTGCATAAATTCTTTGATCTCTTGAAGATCAGCAAGAAAACAAGCAATGATCGCGTACAAAACGGGAGTTGCAAGTTCTACTTCTTGTATTACAGATTCAGAAACCCAGACGGATTTGAAACACATGAAAAGGGATTGAATAACCAACAAAACAAAGGCCTATGGGAGATTCATCGCCGATTCGCTTTTATTGTGGCATTTCTAGGAATCATGGTGTTTCCAAACTCGGAAGGTTCCATAGACACTCGCATGGCAAGAATTGCACAGGTTCTTGTGGATAAAAAAGACCACACCATTGTCCCACTGGTATTATCCGATATGTACCGGGCTTTGACCTTATGCAAATCTGGAAGCCCGCTTTTTGAAGGCTGCAGCATTCTCCTGCAAATGTGGATGATTGAACATGTTCGGCACCACCCTAAATTCTTAAAACATGCTTCAGACGGAACCAACTTCATCGTTAAATACGAAGAAAGGGTGGGAGATTTTATAACACCCAAGGGGTTTGAAGCATGGATTTTCTATCTAAGAAAATTGAGGGCGGATCAAATCGAATGGACTATAGGGTGGCTCCCGATAAAGGAGATCATTTACATGACTACTTCAAAGGGCTATTTGATGATAATAGGGGCAAGAAGTATACAACCCTATGCGCCTCAAAGAGTTTTGAGACAACTTGGGAGATATCGGGTGATACCAGAGAAGATGGACTTGAGCAACATAGCCATCGAATTGCATCCAGAGGTAGCTATCCCTGAGAAGATGGTGAATGAAGATTGGCATTGTTGCCGGTATTTAAAGAGTAACACTATAGTGCCAGATCCAATAAAAGGCGAGTTCGATCCCGAGCTTGGTTTCAAAGAAGTTTTCGTGTGAGCCCTGGACCCGAGCTCGAGGTGATCAGACCTACCAAAAGGCCTCACGTTCAAGCTTTCGATGATAAAATCCAAGAAAGATTAGCTTGGCTAGCTAAAGAACGTGAATACAAAGATCGTATTGGAGAACTAGAGAAACGTGTACAGAATCTCCAATATGAAAATGGCTTACAGATTGCAGCTGACGAAGGGATCAAAAAGAAGTTGACTCAAGAAAAGGACACTCTCAAGGCTCGAATCTGGCGGATCAGAAAAGAAGCCAACAGCCAAACAAGAAGCCGAACTGATCAAAGGTTGATAGACAAGCTAAACCAACAGCTCAGAGAAAGCCAAGAAAAGTTGGAGAGGTCTGAGGCTAGCAAGGAAGGGATGCAGGCCAGATGGGCAAGAGGCGCGGCGGAGCGAAGAGAATACTTGCGGCAGGTCAAAAGGGATTGTGAGATGAGCGTCGGGGCATTGAGAGAGACAATTTTCACTCTTCAAGAACAAATCCACAGACAGGCTCTTGAAGCTAGAGAAGACAAGGAACGGTGCTACAAAATGATGGCCCGAATGGAGGGACAAATGAAAAGATTCCAAGATCGACTTACGGATGAGGCGCGAATACTGGGATTAAAAAACCGACAGATAGAGCAGTTATTCAGAGAAAGGGATAACATTCGGAGAAGGATTGACGAGATTGGACGCTATATTCACATGAGGTGCCTATCATGTGAAAGGATGCCCCAGGATGTCCTTTTTTCCTCTATCATGGATTATGTCCGTCAGATCATGGAAGAATTGAAAGATCTGCAAAGAAGTCTTGCACCAAGGACCACAGCCAGGCCAAACAGGGCCCCACTGGCGCAAAAGCTCAAAATCTTAGAACTTTCCTAGTTATGAACTTGTATTTCCTTTTTGGCTCTAGTCATGAGACTTTTGTAAAAGGGCCGAATGTATTTTGACCATCTTTTGTAAGTTTGACTTGTCATAAATCCAGTTTGTTTTTGAAAAAAAAAAAACCTTTTGAAAAATATTTTTGTGTATTGTATTCACACGAACTACGCTAGGGTATGATTCATGCGGGGACATGATACGTAGGCAATCTATATAAGATTCGACCATTACTTATAGAAAAAAGGGGAAAATAAATAAGAGAAATAAGAGAAATAATGGATAGGCGTAGACGATAAGCTGGGATGACGCATGCGGTCTAAGCAAAAGCATAATAGAAATGGTTCATTGCATAGGGACATTGCGTACCCAATGTGCTTTTACCATATCTGTTAAAATTTCAACACTAACAAGTTTGTTGTTTTCCTGTCCAGTTAGTGTTAGAGTGTGCTGGCATCACACAATTATCACACAAGATCGAAAGGACCTATACCTAAAAGTATGACTGGGTCAGATCAAAGTAATGAGTCAGAAAAAGCAATGAGCCAGATGCTCAAAGAAGCTCTTGAAAAAATGGAACAGATGCGGTTGGAAATGAGCAAAATGCAGACGGCGCTAGCCAAAGCACAAAAAAGTCCCGACGCACCCGCTACTCCTACTTTCCTACCAGGTTTTACCCCAGAATACTTTTCTCCCGGTCCCTCGACAAGAGTCCCGGACCTCCATTACCACCAGGGAAGAGATGCTCACGACTACCCAGCTCCACCACAAAATCAGAACCCTCCACCACCAAAGGGCCCTGTCTTTGTGGCACCTCCCCCAGCTCCATTGCAAAGATCATCAAGTGAACCCTTATTTCAGGTTCACGACACTCAGTATTACCCCCGGAACCCACGTTCAGGGCACCCGAACCATCCACCTATACTCCTCCCTTTGAAGTCCCAGTGGAAAAACCGGCCAATAGCTCAGGACAAGATGAGATGCTACGGAAGTTCAAAAGCCTGGAGCAATCCCTTAGGAATATGCAAGGTTTGGGCAGCCAAGTCAGTGTGGCCTACAAAGACCTGTGTCCTTTCCCCGATGTTCAATTGCCGGCGGGATTCAAAATGCCAAAGTTTGATCTATATGAGGAACACGGTGATCCCATGTCTCATCTACGAGGATTTTGCAGCAAGATGAGGGGTGCAGGCGGCAAAGATGAGCTATTGATAGCTTATTTTGGACAGAGTTTGAGCGGGTCTGCGCTGGAATGGTATACAAGGCAGGATCCTAGCAGATGGTACACTTAGGATGATTTGGCGCAATCATTTGCCGGGCACTTTCAGTATAATCTTGAGATCGTCCCTGACCGTCTCACATTGTTAAAGCTGGAGAAGAAACCGGGGGAGAGCTTTCGAGAATTTGGGTTTCGTTGGAGAGAACAAGCGGCTAGAGTTGATCCTCCTATGAGAGAGGGGGAGATGGTAGATTACTTTCTACAGACTCTCGAGCCAACTTACTACGGTCATTTGGTGACCTCGGTGGGAAAAACCTTCAACGAAGTGGTCAAAATGGGAGGCATGATAGAAGAAGGCCTCAAGACCAACAAAATCTTAAGTTATTCAGCGATCAAGGCAACAACGCAGGCTATTCAGAGCGGCACAGGATGTGCGCTCGGAAAGAAGAAAAAAGAGGATGTCACAACGGTAGAAGCTGGTAATTGGTCTCGATCCAAAGGTCCTACTCCCCATCACCAATTCAGGCCCCCTCACCCAAATTACCCACACATTCCGAATTATCCCGCACAATCCTATTACCCTCCTCAATAACATCATTTTTCTGTCCATCAAGCACAAGCATACACCCAACCTCCAGCGCGCCCGCAATGGCGCGCGCCAATCCCACATAATGCCTACCCAGCTCCCCATAACAACTACCCACCACCAAGGGCCTACAGAAATCCCACAGGGCCAATTTTCCGGGGAAATCCGACCTTCAGGAATGAAAGGACTCAAAGACAGAGGACATTTACCAAATTAGGAGAAGCTTATACTGCTTTATTTCACAAATTGAAGCAGATAGGTTTGTTGAGTCCTATTGAGCCCAGATTACCAAATCCCTTACCTCAAAATTTGGACCACTCAGTGAAATGTGAATATTGTTCGGGGGCTCCCGGGCATACTACTGAGAGATGTTGGAAACTAAAGCATGCAATGCAAGATCTTATTGATGCTAATAAGATTAAGGTTCAGGCACCCGAGGTACCCAACATTAACCAAAACCCACTACCAACCCACCATGAGGCCTGTATGATCGAGATCGTGCAAGGAGAGGAAGAACCCAAGAAGCCATCGCAGACAGTGATGACGATCAGGGACAGTACAAAAGAGAAATCAACCAGTGTGGAAGGGGAGGTACCAACTAAGAGGGAGGTTGTCAAGCCTGTGATAATATTGGGGAAAAGCCCATCGGCCACTACGGAGAAACCAAAAACAACAAAGTTGGTTGTGTCCGAAGCACCGTCTGCACCAGTAATGATCGTGAAAGGAGTCTGTAGGGAACCGGTCATCATAAAGCCGGTAGCTCAGTTGCCAGTAACAGATAGCAAGGCCGTACCTTGGAAGTATGAAAAGGCAACGGTGATATACAAAGGGAAGTCAGTGGAGGAAGTCAGTTGTGAAGCCCAGGGTTTAACTCGATCGGGACGGTGTTTTACTCCCGTAGAGTTAAGGAAATCTAATCCCACGGCGGTGAAAAAGCCAGTAACAGAAAAGGAAGCTGAAGAGTTCTTGAAGAAGATGAAAGCCCAAGACTACTCTATTGTGGAGCAGTTGAGGAAAACCCCAACCCAAATCTCATTGTTATCTTTGTTAATCCATTCCAAGGATCATTGCCAGGCTTTGTTGAAGATCCTGAATGAGGCCCATGTTCCAGAAAAGCTTTCTGTAAATCACTTGGAGAAGATTGTGCATAAAATCTTTGAAGTCAACCGAGTGACATTTTCTGATGATGAATTGCCAAAAGAGAGCACAGAACATAATAAAGCCTTATACTTGATCGTGAAGTGTGAAGACTCAGTGGTCGATCGTGTATTGGTGGATAATGGTTCAAGTGCCAATATTTGTACTTTGGCTACTCTGAACAAACTGAAGATTGATCAGGACAGAGTCTGTAAGAATAACGTTTGCATCAGAGGATTTGATGGAGGGAATACTAGCTCGGTGGGTGATATCATATTGGAACTGACCATTGGCCTAGTCGATTTCAGCATGGAATTCCAGGTGGTGGATGTGGCTGCATCATACACTCTGCTATTGGGCGACCCTAGATTCATGCCGCCAAAGCAGTGCCTTCTACGCTGCACCAGATGGTTAAGTTCGAGCGGGATAGACGGGAGATAGTATTGCACGGGGATGATGGCATAGGCATTATGAGTGATAACGTGGTGTCATTCATAGAAACGGAGGATGACAAGGGACCATGGGTATACCAAATCTTCGAAGGGGTTACAGTGGACAAGGTTTCCGAAGGCGAGGACCTTGCTTTTCCCAGGATCTCAACTTCGACCTTCATGATCGCCTCAGAAATGATGAACTGTGGGTTCATACCAGGAAAAGGTTTGGGAGCCAAACTCCAAGGTATCATTCAACCCGTTTCTTTGCCTAAAAATTTGGAGACATTCGGGTTAGGGTTCAAGCCGACGGTTGCAGATGTGAAGAGAGCTCACAAAATGAAAAAGAAAGTCTGGGTCCTTCCCAAGCCAGTTCCATGCCTATCCCGGTCTTTTGTGAAAGCAGGTTTCGGGAGGATGTCAAACCCAAAGATCCTCGGACCGTCAATTGGGCCAGAAGGAGATCTGGATAAGAGTTTTGAAAGGTTGTTCGCTGATGTTAACATGATCGAAGCTGGAGAAGGTTCCAGTAATGCAGACGTACAGTATGTGGGACCCAGGGTCAAAACCAACAATTGGACGGCTACTCCTCTTCCCATCTGGAAGAAGTCTTGGTAGTAGGCTCTGGATTTTCTTTTGTTTCCTGGATTATTCCAGAGTTGTAATCCAATTTTGATTTATTTGTAGTGTGAAACTCTGTTATCCCTCATTTTCAATAAAAACGAAAGTTTCCTTTATTTTCTTGATTTTTGATTTTTGTATCTTTTCATTTCTGAACAGTTCTGTTTTCACCGGTTCCAATGTCATGGCATGCACAACGGATCTTCAACCTAGTCTAAGAAGTCAATCTGAATCCAAATTAATTATGCACGAAGTCAATTATGAGGATGAATCGGAATACGAGGAAGATGAGGCTTTTGAAGAGATTAACAGGGAATTAACTCATTTTGAAGAAAAACCTAAGCCTAACTTAAACGATACTGAAGCTGTCAACTTAGGAGATAAGGATAATGTTAGGGAAACCAAAATCAGCATTCACATTGAGCCGACTATCAGGGAAGAGCTAATCAAAACACTGTTTGAATTCAAAGATATTTTTCAATGGTCGTATGATGACATGCCAGGGTTAAGCACGGATCTAGTGGTACATAAATTGCCCATTGATCCGACATGTCCTCCTGTCAAGCAGAAATTGATTAAGTTCAAAATGGATATGAGTGTAAAGATCAAAGAAGAAGTAACCAAGCAGTTGATAGCAAAGGTTATTCGGGTTACTCGATATCCCGAATGGTTGGCCAATGTGGTTCCAGTGCCGAAGAAGGATGGGAAAATTCGGGTATGTGTCGATTATCGCAATCTGAACAGGGCAAGCCCAAAAGATAACTTCCCACTACCCAACATCCATATCTTGATAGACAATTGCGTGGGGCGAGAGATTGGATCCTTTGTGGATTGCTATGCAGGATACCATCAGATCCTAATGGATGAAGAAGATGCAGAAAAGACAACTTTCATCACTCCTTGGGGAACTTATTGCTACAGGGTAATGCCGTTTGGTTTGAAGAACGCCGAGGCGACATACATGAGAGCAATGACTACTGTGTTTCATGACATGATACACAAAGAGATTGAGGTGTATGTAGACGATGTAATCATAAAATCCAGGCGACAAGAAGACCATGTAGCAGATCTGAGGAAGTTTTTTCAGAGACTTCGGAGGTACGACATTAAGCTCAATCCAGCCAAATGTGCATTTGGGGTTCCCTCGGGAAAAATGCTAGGATTCATTATCAGTCAACGAGGTATTGAGTTGGATCCATCAAAAATTAAATCCATACAAGAATTGCTAGCACCAAAGAACAAAACTGAAGTAATGAGTCTTTTGGGAAGATTGAATTACATCAGGCCGATTCATTGCTCAGCTCACATCGACGTGTGAACCTACTTTTAGGTTGTTAAAGAAGGATGTTGCAGTCAAATGGACCGAAGAATGCCAAGAGGCTTTTGATAAGATAAAGGAGTATTTTTCAAACCCATCGTGTTGGTTCCACCTGAACCCGGGAGGCATTTGATTCTTTATTTAACAGTTTTGGACAATTCTTTCGGCTGCATATTGGGGCAACATGACATCACCGGCAGAAAGGAACAGGCCATCTATTATCTCAGTAAGAAGTTCACAACATATGAAGTTAAGTACACTTATCTTGAGAAGACATGTTGCGCCCTAACTTGGGTGGCACAGAAGTTGAAGCATTATTTGTCTTCCTACACTACTTATCTCATTTCACGTTTGGATCCATTAAAGTATATTTTCCAGAAACCTATGCCTACAGGAAGGTTAGCAAAATGGCAAATATTACTTACAGAATTTGACATCACCTATGTGACGAGGACGGCCATGAAAGCCCAAGCACTAGCCGATCACTTGGCTGAGAATCCTGTTGATAATGAATACGAACCTTTAAGGACGTATTTTCCAGACGAAGAAGTGTTGCAAATTGATGAGATAGAACTAACCAAGGAGCCAGGGTGGAAGCTTTTCTTTGACGGAGCTGCAAATGCAAAGGGAGTCGGAATAGGAGCAGTACTTATTTCTGAAACAGGACATCATTATCCTGTTACGGCTCAGTTGCGCTTCTATTATACCAACAATATGGCTGAATACGAAGCATGCATTTTGGGTTTACGATTAGTTGTGGACATGGATGTCCGGGACGTCTTGGTCTTGGGAGACTCGGACCTTCTGGTACATCAGGTTCAAGGTGAGTGGGAAATAAGAGATTTGAAGCTTATCCCGTATCGCCAATGTTTGCATGACCTGACGAAGCGTTTCCGGTCAATAGAATTCAGACATATCCCAAGAATGCGTAATGAGGTCGCCGATGCTTTGGCTACTCTAGCATCGATGTTGCATCACCCGGACAAGATTCATGTTGATCCGTTATATATTCAAGTTCGGGATCAACATGCCTATTACAATGTGGTGGAGGAAGAAATGGATGGCGAGCCATGGTTTCATGATGTCCAAGAATACCTCAGGATGGGAATATACCCAGAGCAGGCAACTAGAGATCAAAAGAGGGCTATTCGGCGATTGGCAAACGGATTTTCCTTAGTGGAGGAGTGCTGTACAAGAGAACCCCGGATTTGGGATTCCTAAGATGTATAGATGCAGGCCAAGCCACAACAGTGATGACAGAGGTGCATGCCGGAGTTTGTGGGCCACATATGAGTGGGTATGTATTGGCAAAGAAGATCTTATGGGCAGGATATTATTGGCTCACCATGGAGCGTGATTGTATAAATTTTGTGCGGAAGTGCCATCAGTGTCAGGTGCATAGAGATTTTATTCATTCTCCGCCAACGGAATTGCACACGATGTCAGCACCATGGCCATTTGGTGCGTGGGGCATAGATGTTATTGGACCGATCGAGCCGGCAACTTCCAACGGTCATAGGTTCATTCTAGTAGCCATTGATTATTTCACCAAGTGGGTGGAGGCGAAGACATTCAAGTCAGTGACCAAGAAAGCCGTGGTAGACTTCGTCCATTCCCATATCATCTGTAGATTTGGGATCCCGAAGATGATTATCACGGACAATGGTGCAAATCTTAACAGTGGTTTGATGAAAGAAGTGTGTCAACAGTTCAAGATTACACACCATAATTCCACCCCATATCGTCCCAAAGCAAATGGCGCGGTTGAAGCTGCAAACAAGAATATAAAGAAGATACTGAGAAAAATGGTAGAAGGATCTAGGCAGTGGCATGGAAAGCTACCATTTGCATTGTTGGGTTATCGCACTATGGTTCGCACTTCAATAGGTACAACTCCTTACTTGCTGGTATACGGAACTGAAGCAGTAATACCAGCAGAAGTTGAGATTCCATCCCTCCGAATTGTCACTGAAGCTGAGATTAATGATGACGAATGGGTCAAAACTCGATTAGAGCAGTTGAGCCTAATTGATGAAAAGAGATTGGCAGCAGTATGTCATGGCCAATTGTATCAGAAGCGCATGGCAAGAGCTTACAATAAGAAGGTACGCCCCAGAAAATTTGAAGTAGGGCAACAAGTTCTAAAACGAATCCTCCCACATCAGGCCGAAGCAAAGGGCAAGTTTGCCCCGAATTGGCAAGGGCCGCTTATTGTAACCAGAGTATTATCCAATGGAGCTCTATATCTGACCGATATTGAGGGAAGATGCACCGACACGGCTATCAATTATGATGCGGTCAAGAGATATTATGTGTAATCTCTTTATGATTTTGGTTCATTTTATTTGTTTGTATTGGGTATTTATCGGATAATGAAATGACGGAGGCAATTCTTTCTTCTATTTAAACACTTTTAACTCTTGTTTCCCCTTTTGAGCCTTAATTATTCTTTCATATCCCTCTCTTGGAATCAATAACTGAAAGAGAAATAGAAAAGAAAAGAAAAAAAATAATAAATAGATAAAAGAAAGTCACAAGAGATTTAAATGAATCAAGGAACTACGTTTGACCCGATTCCTCAAATAGGATACGTAGGCGCCTCACGGCTCGGTCATAGAGTGAATAAAAGTTAATCCTTCCCCAAACAAGAAACTGGGGCAGAAGTTATGTTGTTTTATGAAAAAAATTTTGATTCCGAGAGTTGTAATATTTCACCCATTCAGAGTTATTGTGAATTTTTGATACTCTTTTCTTTTTAAGACCCATACAAAAAACCCATATGAGATGTCCGAAAAAGACCTCCCGATCAGTAGCCGGGAAATGCCCAGTCAGGCAAGTAAAAACCAAGAATAACACGTTGATCCCCAACAGAAAGGGAATAAGCTGAAGGAATTGATAACCAAAAGAATCCCCAATGAAGAGAACCTTATCGGTGCCTTTCCAATCTCCAACGAAAGCTGAAAAAAAATAAAATGAGAGAGTCTTATCGGTGAAAACCTTCACAAGCACCATAAGGCGACGAAAGCTGAGAAGAAACAAAAATGAGAGAGTCTTATCGGTGAAAACCTTCACGGGCACCATAAGGCGACGGGAGTTGAGAGAAATGAGAGAGTCTCATTAGTGAAAACCCCTCGAAGGGCACTATGAGGCGACAAGATAGAGTGGCACAAAGGACCCGCATTTGACAAAGAGTCGTGCATCTGTTCATCCTCAACAAATGAGACCATCAGAAGATGGATTGATACAAATAGACTGGGTTGATTAATCCGGAATGCACGACGTGATCGATTGGCACCGGTTATACCATTCAGATAAGTTCCTTTTGTTTTTCGCAACATTTGTTCAGTAAGCTTCTTTCTTTTTCTATATTTTCAATTTTCTTTGTTTAAAGGTTTTATCCAAGTCTATTTTGAGAAAGACTTTTCAGAGCTTACTATCAAGTGCCAAATTAGTGCAAAGCAAAACGAGGGTAGGACAGACCAAATTGGTCTGGAATGTCAGGAAATGGAAAAAGACCTAAAAGATGCAGTCGAGAAAATCATGGGCCAAGTTCCAACAGAATCCCCTGCAGATTTTCAAGATACGCAAATAACTCCGACAGATTATCAACCGAGTCCCAAGATGATCGGAAAACATAAAGCGGAGAAGGAAAAAGGAAAATGCATCCCTAGCTGATGAAATTTCCATCTCCAGCAATATTAAAGGAAAATCAAACCTTTTGAAGAAAGTGATTTTGAGTCTCACCAGCAAGTTTTAAAACACATAAAAGGGAAGGGAAAAATGGAAAAACCATCCCCCAGCAGAAATATCATTCCCAACAAATAATATCATCCCCGACAAGTTTTGGGAACTTAGAACAGAAGAAGGAAAAGCCATCCCCGGCAGGAGTGGCACGACCATTCACCGCATTTTAAACTAACAAATTTTCTTTGATTTGAAGCAGGTGAAAGGAAATGTCGATGATAGAAGAATGACACACCGCAAGGAATATTACCAAAACTGGGGCAGAAAATTTTCGCCATTGTCAAAAAATTTCTTAGAGAAAACAAGGAAATCAATTAGAGATTTAATTGGAAAGAAATCAGGAGCCCGCCTGTAGAATGGAGGTGTTATTTTTAAATTGAAGAAATCAGGAGCCCTCCTGTAGAATGGAGGTTGTTATTTTTAAGTTGAAGAAATCAGGAGCCCGCCTGTAGAATGGAGGTGTTATTTTTAAGTTGAAGAAATCAGGAGCCCGCCCGTAGAATGGAGGTTGTTATTTTTAAGTTGAAGAAATCAGGAGCCCGCCTGTAGAATGGAGGTTGTTATTTTTAAGTTGAAGAAATCAGGAGCCCGCCTGTAGAATGGAGGTTGTTATTTGAAGTTGAAAAATCAGGAGCCCGCCTGTAGAATGAAGGTTGTTATTTTTATTTTGAAGAAATCAGGAGCCCGCCTGTAGAATGGAGGTTGTTATTTTTATTTTGAAGAAATCAGGAGCCCGCTTGTAGAATGGAGGTTGTTATTTTTAAATTGAAAAAATCAGGAGCCCGCCTGTAGAATGGAGGTATTATTGTTAAGTTGAAGAAGTCAGGAGCCCGCCTGTAGAATGGAGGTGTTATTTTTAAGTGGAGAAATCAGGAGCCCGCCTGTAGAATGGAGGTTGTTATTTTTATTTTTGAAGAAATCAGAAGCCCGCCTGTAGAATGGAGGTGTTATTGTTAAGTTGAAGAAGTCAGGAGCCCGCGTGTAGAACGGAGGTGTTATTGTTAAGTTGAAGAAGTCAGGAGCCCGCCTGTAGAATGGAGGTGTTATTTTTAAGTGGAGAAATCAGGAGCCCGCCTGTAGAACAAAGGTTGTTATTTTTCAAATTGAAAAAGTCAGGAGCCCGCCTGTAGAACAGAGGTGTTATTTTCAAATTAAAGAAGTCAGGAGCCCGCCTGTAAAATGGAGGTTGTTATTTCAAGTTGAAAAAGTCAGGATGCCCGCCTGTATAACAGAGGTGTTATTTTCAAATTAAAGAAGTCAGGAGCTCGCCTGTAAAATGGAGGTTGTTATTTTTAGTTGAGGAAGTCAGGAGCCCGCCTGTAGAACAGATGAATACATTTTAAGGTCAAAGCGGAATGCAATAATACCAAAGAAGAAATCAAGAACCCCCTGCGTAACAAGCTTTAAATCAAGGAAGCCATATCCCCAGCAGCAAGAACAAAGCTGAAGATATAGATAAGAGTTTAGAGTTCATGTACCATAATTTAGTTTTTTTTTTGCACGGTGTAATAAGGAGTTCAGTAAAGCAGTGGTAACAGCATGCAGCAGCAGTAACAGCAAAATCACAACAGTCATGGTAGTCCCAGCTACCAAAACTTTCTGAACTACACGTGGCCTGATTCCTTTATAACCAAGGATATGTAGGCAGCTCAAATACCAAGGCTCGGTCACATTCTCTTCCTTTCCTCTTAGTTTTAGTCTCTTCGAAGAAGGGTTGGGTCAAAACACTTGTCTAGTCGTTCTTTGTCTGAAAACTCTTTGTGTTTTCAGTCAAAGAGGGGCAGCTGTAGATGCGTGATTTTGCCCCTACCCGAGATTTTTTATATTTTTAGCGTAAAATATTTAGTTTAGGCCTAATATAGTTATCTTAGCTAATTTTGACTCTTTCACTTTATTTTTACCTTAAAATGAAAAATAACAAAAATATAGTTTTATTAATGTTTTGAAGTCATTTTAAATTGAAAAAAATACAAAAAAATAATACTCTATATTTTATTTTTATATAAAAAAACGAAAATTAAAAAAAAATATAGTTTCATTAATTTTTTTTTAGTTAATTTAATTTTAAAAAATATAAAAATAGTTTTGTTTTAATTGTCGATCCTATTTTAATAGTTATTTTTTGCTTACATAGGATTGATCAAATAAAATCGTGTTCCAATTCTCGATTTCTGGCATAGAATAATATTCGGGTTCAAACTACCCGATTTTAGTCTTAATTTTCATACCTAGCCCATAACAATCTATATTCAATACCCTAAAATTTAGACGCATGAGTGAGAAAAACATGGATTAGTGAGGTTAAAGGGGGTTAATATTTTTGGGAGATTTTTTTTAACAAAAAAAGGAATAAAAAAAAATACAAAAAAAAAGAAGAAGAAGAACGGACGAAATTGAAAGTGAAAGAAAGAGAAAGAATGGTTGAAAACTAAAGAAAAAGAGAGAAAGAACGTAAATAGGGAAAGTAGATTTTTGCCCAACTTTCAAATTCAATTCACGTGATCCCTTACCTATTTTGTCATTTTTTTTCAATAATACCTTCTTTACCATCTAAGGAGCCCACCACCTTGAAATTTTTTCCACAAAGAAACAGAAACAATTTCTTTTCCTAATTTCACTCATGGATTTGGGGGAAGGGGTCCACACGTTTTGGTCCTTTTTCTTTTCCTCCAAACAGACATTTTCTTCTCACAGGAGATATATATCCAAAAGAGTGGAGGACGAAGGAGGGAGAGGATACAAAAAATATAAAAAGAAAAGACACACGGATAAATTGAAGAGAGGAACAAAAAAAAGATACAGAGAGTATTCTGAAAGAAAAAAAAAGATATAGAGAATAGGTGTTTGGATTTGCCGGGTTCATACTTTGGACAATTCAGTGTTTGTTTTGATTATTTTATCCTACTCCATGGTTGTTGGTGTTGTCTGCTGTATGATTTCAAGTCTGGGTGGTTGTTAGTGTATTGTTACATTGCTGTGTTACTGCTGTCATTACCCGTTGCTGATTCCTCTCTTTTGTATTTTCCATATCCAGGTATTCATCTCTACTTTGAGTGATGTATAGATTCAAATTGAATGAAGCTTAATTGAGGAAAACGTGGAGTGCAAATGTTCATTACTACTTTAGCTCCCTTCCCTATATTTATTCTGGATGTTCAAACTATGAACAATTAGAATTTGTTTAAATGGGTATAAATGGATTGTAATTAGGACTTTAAAATTATTGAGAAGCTAGTATTGGTGTAATACAAAATTGGATAGATATTGGTATGGTAAAAATTTATGAACTAGTATGATTTTACTGTTGGATTCATCAATTAAATAGAATTCAACAACTATAAAATTTTGTGTTTGATTCTAGAATTTTAGTTTCCTTTTAAATCTTTACTGCTGGAATGAATGATATAGATTAGTTGGTTTCCTAACGCCTTTTTTATGGATAAATTACTGTTGTATTTCAAATTTTTTTATTTTGTGCATTTTCGTTCTTTGGTTTGTTCTAATTGAGAAATTTGACTAAGAATCTTTTAATTTTAGATTGTCAAGAAAGAAGAGAAATCGTGATATTAACATTTCATTTCGTCTAATTCCTTTGCAGCCATGAACTCCATTTCTTACGTTTTAATTATTTCGTTACTGACTCTATTTTTTGCGTTTCATATTAATATGTAGTAAAACTATCAGATTCCTTTTATATTGAGGTGCGCCATGCCCAACCAAAATGACAATTACATGACCCTCGTATAAGATTAGTAATTTAGATTTAACAAATTGATAAATACTCATAGCTTTGCTTTACGACCGATTTAGACTAGTATTGCGATTATATATACGTTTCGCGTAATATAATTGTAAATCTAATTCTAAAAAAATTAATTGGGAATATGCGTTCGCGCAATTTCGATCAAAATTTTCCTAATAATAAAAATGGGTTGCGGGTTATTAATTAATTTTAGTTTTATAAATTATTAAAAAAAACGAGGTTAACAGTAAGTTTCAATTAATTCATTCGCGGCTTTAACTGTTATTAGTAACGTATTTTGTATAATTGCAAATTAAGCCTTAGTGTATATATGTATACATATATATATATATATAATTTTGCTTATACGATTCCTTTGTATCAAATTTTATTAGGCAATATGTAGGCGAGTGTTTAATCCAGTTAGTAACATCCTTTTAATAGTAAATTCCATGAGTTTTAAAAATGATTAATTTAATTAATTAAAAAATTGTTAATTTATATATATATATATATATATATATATATATATATATATATATATATATATATATATATATATATATATATATTTCATGCTATATGTCATTTCAGTCTTTAGTAATGTATATTTTAAAAATATGGCATGAAACGGGGTTTTAATTAATAAAAGTTTGCACTTACAAATATTTGTTTAATTAAGATATTTTTTTTGTATATTTAGAGGTAAAATAATGTATATAGTCATTTTAGATTTATTTATTTTTACCAAAATAAGACAAGTATCAATATAAAATTAGGGGATCTTCCTAGATATACATGCGTTAAAATGCTTAGATTTCGGAATATGTCGTTTAGCAAATTTCACGGCATTCCCAAAATAATAATACGCTAGCATCTTTAGGTACGTACTTAATAAAATTACCTCCCTAAACTCGGGTACGCATTTATGTGACCCCAATCCAAATCCCAATGAAGTCGGAATACATTAAAAAATTGCGGACACATTTATGTGATGAAATTCGAGATATATTCTCACGACGTTATAATTTTCTTCTAAATGATAAAAACGGGTCGAAGTGTTAATTTGCACATTAGTTCATATTTTTTATAAGTCAGATAAGTTAGCCAAATATGACAGTTGAGCGACCGTGCTAGAACCACGGAATTCGGGAATGCCTAACACCTTCTCCCGGGTTAACAGAATTCCTTGTCCGGATTTTTGGTTCGCGGACTGTTAAATAGAGTCATTCTTTTCCTCGATTCGGGATTCAACCGGTGACTTGGGACACCATAAATCTTCCAAGTGGCGACTCTGAATTAATTAAATAAATCCCGTTTCGATTGTCCTTTAATTGGAAAAACTCCCTCGCGCCCTCGCGGGCTGCGCCAAAAGGAGGTGTGACAAGTAGTATACACCCAGCAACAATACCCAACAACAACCAGTTTTAAGAAAAATTGCAACGTCCCGAAAATACATTTCGAGTCACACCGCAACCAGTACGCCTGTGACTTTAATATATTTCAGTTTCGCCGAGAGTAAGATTTGGGTCACATAAATGCACACCCGTATTTAGGAAAGTATTTTATTAAAGTCGTGCCTAAAGAGTATCGTGTTGTTTAACTTTGGGAAAGGACCGTGAAATTCACTAACGGTCCTTCCAAGTCTAAGGTTTTCATTACAATTAATTTGAGGGCCCCGCAATTGTGTATTTAATGCGGCGAGGCTCATCTCATTTTTATTAACTAAGGTCAAACCTAAAGCAACTATATTTTTACTAAACCGATTTCAACTTCTTGTAAGACTAATATTAGCAAGTGACTATAGTTTAGGTCTCTTAGAGGTTATTTGACAATATGAGAGATTGAATTGGGCCCGTAATGCTATATTTGGATCATATGAATGAACAACTCTTAAATTTGAACCCGTAATTGTTACACTAGTATATGCACGATTATATTACACTATTATTGATTGATCAACTTATACACTGCATTAAAACACTTTTTCAAGCATTTAAAATTTAACTAATCTCCAATTTTGAATTTTTGCCGGAGTTTGAATTTGTACGTGTATTTCCAATATCAAAATTCTACTAAATCTCTTGCTAGCTATTGACAACTTCTTTTGAATCTGAATTTAATTATAACCAAATACCTATTAATGTAATATCAAATTTTTTGCTAATTCACTGTATCTATACTAAATTAGTCCTTGCAATTTTATTAACACCTTTGATTACAAGCCTAACCAATCCGTCAAAATCTAAAACACGATTATGCTTATGCACTGTTACTCCATTTAAGCAGATTCAATTGTTGTTAAACAAACCACATATAATCTCCTCTCACTGTGAGCTCCCTAATGGTTTCATGTATTCAAAATTCGAATATTTACTTAAGTTCAATCCAGTCCCCATTATACAGTTTTACAACTGATCTAATAAACACATAATATACAACTTTAATCATTTTTACATAAAACTAAACTAAAACAAAATTTCAGCAAGGCAGCTCCACAGTATTTACTTTACTTCTCACTTGTTTTTCTTTCTCCAAACCAGCTATCAATCTCCAAATCAGATTACCTACATGAGCTAGTCGAACTCACTGTCATTGATTCATATTGGAGTTGTACAACCCTGTTATATAATTTCTATCATTTGACCAAGTGATCTATTATTATAGCTATACTACTATTATAGTACTAGCCAATATACTGCTTTTGTTTTTTTTTCTCTTTACTTATGCATACTACACTACACAAAGTACAGATTCAGATGTGCTAAGCTATAAAGATTAAATACATAAAGTCAATGAACAATGCTTGAACTGCATTCCATTTAAGTATTCCAACAGTACATCTTCATTCGAACAAGGAAATGTACCTGGATGATGACGAAAGAAGAAGGAAAGGAACAATCAGCAGCAATGACACAGTAGAAACAACATCAGCAGTAGTATACACCCAGCAACAATACCCAGCAACAACCAGTTTTAAGAAAAAAACAATCCAGCAGAAACACAAGTCCAGAGACAAGATGCAATAAATCAGTGCAAGATCCAATCAAAGCCAATGAAACAGTGACCAGGGATTTAAGAGCACACCCAGGAAGGAGCACTTGACACCCCAACAAGACTCAAAAACCAAACAAACCAATGCTATGATCAACAATGTCGAAAGACCTAAGAACGACACCAAACAGTCCAAATAGCCCAGCTTTAACTCCCAAAATACCTAACGATTACTTCAAGAACTTCAAAAGACCAATGTCGTATCAGGATATAGCTCAAAAGACTCAAAGACTGACTGAAACAGTGAGCAAAAAAGAAGCAGAATGTTTTCTTCCTCCTTTTCTCTAAAATGTATATCTTTTTCTCTATGTAATATCTGTATGTGTGTCTATCTCTCTGTATATGCTCTATCACCGCCAGTCCCTCTATCTATATAGCTTTTTTAACTTCAACTCCTAATGGTGCCACACTTAAACTAAATCCCCAGCCCATCATATTCCCTGAACCCCCCACTATTAAGTGTCCTCGTATGGGTTTAATCATTAAAACAATTGGTAGTATGAGACTAGTGGGATACCCTGCTGTACAGCAGGTTCCACTAGTCCCTCTTATGGGTAGGAGTTTAAACTAATACTAATTACACCCTGTCAATTATGTCCAAACAACCCCTAATCTAGACTCAAACAAAACACCAAGCCCCAGACTTATGAATGGCATACGGGCATACCAGAGAATGAACAAACATACAAACAAGTTAATTTGTTGACGACATTAAATAAACTAGACATACGAAACAATTGCAGCATTGAATTTAAACAAGAATTGGCAAAAAATGGGAATCGACCGAATAAAAGGTCTGTTGAGAAGAGAAGAACAAATTCTTAGAAAAATATCAATCAAGTAATCCAGGCATAACACGTAAGCATGTTAAGATGTTCATATAGAATGCAAGAAAAGAAAATACCTCAGAATTGCGAGCAACCCAAACTTGAACTCGGATTGACCATTTTGAGGTCGAATAGACCTTAATCGAAGTGTTCTCACTTGAGAACACCTCGAATAAGGTCCATTAGACCCCTGAATTTCGATTAATCTGGCTCGATTCGACCTTCTGGATTTTTAGGGTTCGTATGAGTGGGATTTGGGGTTTTGCCGGTTCTGGTTAGATTCGAGCTGAACCAGGGTTAGTAGGGGTATGAGTGAGGTGTGGGGAGTCACTGGTGTGAATTTGGGGTAGTTTGGGGCCGACGTTCAAGTTCCGGCGAACTTCGAACGGATATTCGAGACGTTCGAGCTATATTCGAGACTAACAACTAACGGATCCATGTAGAGGGGGTTTGGGAGAATCTACGGTGTTAATTTGGGGTGGTTTGGCCTACCAGAACCGCCGTGAGGCGATTTCCGGCAGGCGGCGCACGGTGGTGGACGGCGGAGGTTTTTTGTGTGTCTCTGAGAGACGAATGGGTTGGCAAAAAATGGGAAATGAACTGGGGCATAAGGGTTTGGGTATCTGAGACTAGATTGACTCATTTCGGCCGTTGGATGATGAGAATCCAACGGCCAGGATTAAACAATGGGGCGATTAATGTTATCCATCGGATCAACGCTGATCGACGGCCTGGATCCCTTTATTTAAAACGGAACGATGTTGTTTGGCCTTAGTAAGTGATTGGGTCGAACCGGGTGAAGGGTGAATTGGGATGGGTTTCAAAATTTGGGCTTAGGGATTTAATTAAAATTGGTCTAATCCGACTTTCTCCTTTCTTTATTTATTTCTAATCTACTTATATATTTTTTCTTTAATTTTCTCTAAAATAAAATACAATCCTAAATTAATACTTGACCAAATTATCCTAAAGTACTAATTAACTCTGAATAATTATCACACATAATAACAATATTATCGCACAATTAAATGCTAAAAATGTAAAAGTATATATTGTTTTGTGATTTTTTCGTTTTCGTAAAACAAGCTTAATTACTCTTAATTGTGAACTTGAACCTTATATACAAAAATGCAATATATTTTTTGTATTTTTATATATTTAAACAAAAGACATGGACACACAAACGCAAACAATAAGAGAAAAATAACATATAATCCACAAATATTGCAAACAACACAAAAACTCTTTTATTTTGAATTTTTGGGAGTAATTCTCATGTAGGGCAAAAATCACGTGCTCACATGGATTTGAGTGGATTGGGGCAGATCTATTGAGTGTAGTGTGGGTTTTGCGGGGTTATGATTAGTGTTGGATTTTGAAAAATATACTTGGATTTGGGTCTCTATACTATACCATTAAGGTGTCATTAATGAGAGAGATGTGTCATTCAGTGGAGACTGGAGGGAGTGATTAGTGGCATTGTGGTTTATGTGTTGCATGAAAAGAGTATGAGAAGTGTCAACGTTGTCAGAGGAGAGGGATTGTGAATAGATTGTGATACTAGTTGGTGTAGGGCTTGGGCTAAGAGAGTCCTTTTGAGAAGTAGGAGTGGGTTGGTCCAAATGGGTAGGCTCGTCCATTTGAGCATTGGATAATCCATTAACATTAAGGATATCAAACATATTTTTATGGGCAATATTATTAGGGATGGGGATGTCTTTTCCACTTACCATAGTTGTTTGGACGGAAAATGGTTTTGGATTAGGGGACTTGCCTGAAGCGTGTGTTGGTAGCGGTCGTCGTGCTGGCGGCGTACCTGCAGAATTGGAAGGTGCACCATCAAGAGTCTGCATGTGCATGTGCATTTTAGAGATGGATTTTTGTGGGAATGTGAATATTTTCCACTCTTGTTCTACATTAGTTGGAGAGAGGTTTGTAGTTGGGTTAACTTGGGGACTGTTTGGTGAAGTATTTGTGTAATCTTTATTCGTAACTGGAAATTGTATAAGATGGGTGCATTATATTTTGTTGTGGCCCAAATGACCACAATTAATGCAAAGCAAATTAAGGCCCTCGTACAAGATTATTTGCTTATATGTTCCAATATATATGTGAGATTTTAGAGGCTTATCAAGCGGAACTTCTACACAGATTCTTGCATAACGCCCTATGAAGACTCCAGCTCACTTAAACAAACACAAGGTTTTAGCAAGCCACCCAATATAGGACGAATTACCTCCCATCCGTTCTAGCTACTCCACACTAGCCTCTTATGTTCAGAAGTCAAATGGTTAAGTCCAGTTGGGGCAACTGGGCCAGACGACATTGATAGCGGAGTTTCCGTGGTAAGGTATAAAGCTATTTTTTTCTCTTAATTCAGAAGTTCTTTTTTTGAGTAAGATTGTAGTGGATCAAGAAAGAGCTTCAAAGGAGAAAGTATAGCTCAAGAGATGAAATTAGATCCGCATCATTTGGAACTAAAGAAGCTTTGGGGTCTTGATTTCCATTCTATTATGTATATGGAATTAGAACCGGTCAACCCCATGATCGTGATTTGATCATCATTAGGTGGTCTAGTGGTGGTGGAGGTGCATGCATCAATTTAAGGAGTTTACCCACCTTGTTTCCCAATTTCTAAAAAACTTCTATGTCGTAGAATTCTGTGGGAAGTTCGGCAGGCAAAGCGATATGGCAGTATATGTAAGTTGTGCCTTAGATGCAAAGAATTTTGGTTCCCATCTTCTCACAGATAAGAAGTGATTTAAAATAAATCATGGTGTTTGACCCAAAAGCTATCAGTTACTTTATAAGTTATGGACAATCAAAGATTACAAGAGGGTAAATCATCAGTGGTAATATATTCAAAGACAGACCTATGATTTGTATACATATTGCTCTAGTGAAATTGTAAGAGAACTTATTGAAATATGAAAACTAGCCAACAATAGAGAGATGAGATAGAGCGAGAATGATAGTTAGAGATTGTATTATTAATGAATAATAACACTTGTCTTACAAATGAGGGATGCATTTCTTTATATAGAAGGAAGGCCCCTCACCAGCATATTACTTTATTCCAGAACTATTGTTATTACAAAAATAAAAATAGGCGGAGGAGACGGGACGCCTAGACGGGCGAGTTCATCAATACGCCTTTATAGTCGAGGGCGCACTCCCTCTTGTCGTATGGGCATGGAGGAAGGTATACTCGACGTCTGTGGCCGTATAGGGAGGTGCACTCGACTCACATTAATCATATCTAATTCGACCTCATATAGTTAGTCCCTCCGCCTATTGGAGATATATTCGACATATATCTGCAATGGGTGGAAAGAATCGAGTCGTCTCGGATCTATCCGCATGTGCATATGTGGCATGTTCTTTTGAACAATCGTTTGCTGACGACATGCATCATGATTGCAGCTGCTCTCGAGGCAGGCCAAAAAGGTGATCCGACATTTCGGTTTCTCGCCTCCTTTTCTGATACTAACCTCTTCGAATCCCGTGTACCGGCCCTCTATAAATAGTGAGGGATTTCAAGATTTTCCATTCTTTGGATCATTACAAAAGTTCTTTGTACTTTTGTCATTCATCTTTTCTTATAGCAATACTTAACAACTTTTCGTATTGACTTCGTAGCTTGTTAGTATACCTTAAATTTGATAGAAAGATTAATAATGGCTAAAGGCAGTCGCAGTCGTGGGATAGATGAGGGTGAGGCCACTTCTAGGGTTCCTTAGCCCTCGGAAGGTGGGAAGAAGCCTCGCAAACCTCTCGTTCCTCTTTCCGTGGACAACCTGCTTCCCCGCGAACTATACGTTCGAAAGGATTTCCCTACAAAGGGGGATACCCCGGCATGGTAAAGGTCCAAATTTACTGAACCTCTTCTGAATGATCTCCGAGTATCTTATCAAATTCTGAAGACGGTCGTCATGCAAACGGCCGAAGGAGACTTTGCCAACGTACACAAAGTTGGGTTCTGTGCTTTCTACGAATACCCTTTTATAATGGGGTGCGACCTCCCTATTTATCCATTGGCGGAAGAGTTGTGCCGGTTCTACAATGTATGCTCAGCCCAGATTACCCCTTATACGTGGAAGATATGCCGTATTCTGATGACTTATGCTGATAGGGCCGGATTAGACGTCATGGTATACCATCTACTGCCGTTGTTCAGTCCCAGGTTCATGAGAGGGACGATGCTTCAGTTAATGAATCGTGGGACGAAGGGCTTGGTCATCGAGACAGATGACAAGCCTAATCGCCAGTTCTGGCTGAAATATTTCTTTATCCGAAGCTTAGATCTGGTGTTGGACCCTGCCGGATTCCCTGAGGCATGGAACGCCGACAGTAAGTGTTATCCCTCGTGCTTAATTACTTTACGCATGTTTGTCCTTTCATCATCTCGTCATATTTTATATCTGCAGTGAGGGTGCGTATGCCCCAGTCCGTGTCGGACATTAAAGCCTGGGTGGGGCGGTTGATCCCCTTCATGGATGAGTGCAAGACGTGGGTCGCATTTACCACAAGATATGGCCTCCCAGGTATTGTATTGGTTCTGGGTTTGGCGACCTCATATCTTATTAGATGCCATGTTTTCTGATGCATTTTTATAACCGTGTTGGCAGCTCGGAGTGCACCGTGGAGGAAGAGACGTCGTGCCGCCACTTCATTGTCGGTAGATTCCGGTTTTAAACACGTGGTTCATGTGAGAGAGATCACTCCTGAGGAGGAGACGTCGTGCCGCCACTTCATTGTCGGTAGATTCCGATTTTAAACACGTGGTTCATGTGAGAGAGATCACTCCTGAGGCCGTTCGCCCTGAGGGTGACCAAGCGGATGTGGAAGCATCTAGTGCTGATGTTTCCGACGCCGTTCATTCCGAAGGCGAGGCCGCGGTTCAGGAGCCGGCTTTTGAGGATGTCCCCCGGACTTCTCGTCCCGTGGTTGAGTCGATGAATGAACCGACGTCCAGAGAGGGCCCCTCGCCTCCACCTCCTCTTGTTGAAGAGGACGCTTCTGAAGACGATGAGCCTTTGGAGCGAAAGAGGCGCCGACTACTCCTTGGTAAAGGGGCATGGCCGTGGAGAAGAGGAAGGTGATCACTCGCCGTCCTGAGTCGAGGCCAGTCCTTATGGGCGACGCCATCCGACCGGAGAGGGCGTTCCTCTTGAGTGAGGTTGCGGGAGATACCGCTTCTCCTCATATTAAGGATGATAGCACGCCGGCTGTCGCCGGGCTGGCTGCTGACGAGGAAGGGGCTGATCCCGAACAAGCTCATGCTTCCACGGAGGTGTCACGGGAAGACTATGCCCGGGTGGATATGGTGATGATAGGTCCTACTCGTCAGCTTGTAATTCCTACGGGATATAACATGTTGCTGGACAGCAAGCAGGCTGCGGCAGACATGTCCTTGTTATGTGGTGCTGCCGAGACAGAGTCTTTGAAGGCCGTGAGCGACAGGGATTTGTCTCGTCGAGTCGCTGGTGCTGCCTTGTAGGTATGACTTTATTATTGTTTTTCATAGTTCTTTCATGAGCCCTGAGGCGCCGTGTCGTTTTGAATTATGTCTTTTCTTTATCTTTTTCTCAGACTCTCATCTTAGAGGTGGAGCGAGGCCGACGAGAGCGAAAGAAGAATGTTGCCCTTAGGAAAATGTCAAAGAAATACCGCGAGGCCCATGGTAAGCATAAGACACTGGCAGACCTCTACACCCAGGACCCTCAGTTTCGAGTTTTCCGTGAGGGTTTAGAGGTGGCAGAGGATCAGCTGCGGGAGCGTACGACCAGCTGGAGAGGACGGACGCGGACTTGATGGCCGCTGTGGCTCGAAACACCAAACTTGAGAGTCTCCTCCAGCAGCAGGAGGGAGAACTGGAACTGGGCCGTGTGGCGATGGCGGAGGCGGCGGAGTTACGTGCCAGGGTTGATGCCCTTACTGCCAAGCTCGGGACTACGACGGCTGAGGTGGTCACCCCTCAGCAGGCGGAGACCGTTGTTCCAGATGACGACATGTCTCGTGAAGCTCACTATATGTGGGTGTATCATGTGGCAAGGCAGACTTTTTTCGAGGAGTTGATGGCCGTCGGAAGAGCCACTGAGGTAGAGGTCAAAACTCAGTGTCGCCTTGTTAGGGTCGCGCACGAGGCTTGTGGGTAGAACCCCGACCTTCTGGACCAATCGGGTTGTACCTTTGCGGATGTGAACCAACTGGGCACACGGTCTTGGATTTCTAGGGCATTCCAGGTCAAGGGCGATGGGGACCGTGTTGACGGTACGGCCGATGCGGCAGAAGATGGCGGGGGCCAGGATGGTTAGATAGGACTTTTTCTCCCTTTTCTTTTTTGTAATTGAGGCTATGTTGTAAATTTGTAATATATTGAATGATCTATGATGATCTCATGGGAATTGTTGTGCTTTTATGTCTTCTTTTGCAATTTCTATTTTGCATGTGGCGTGGCCTTTAGTTGAGTTAATTCGTCCTAGTAAGGTTGGATTGACTCCGGTCATGGCCGCTTGTGTTTTTTTTACGCGGCTATTGCTTTCCCTTTGGCTGTTTTATGCGTTCAGAAGTGGTTGTGGTCCTCCGTGTTTGTGGGCGGTCGTGGCCTTTTGTTTATCGGAGACGACTGTAGTTCTTTCGTACGCTGTTAGGGCCTTAGCCCTTTACGTTTATGGGTGGCCATGGCCTTTTGTTTATCGGAGATGACCGTGGTCTTTCCTTACGGCGTTAGGGCCTCAGCCTTTTGCGTTTATGAGTGGCTGTGGCCATTTGTTTGTCGGAGATGATCGTAGTCTCTTCTTACGCTGTTAGGGCCTTAGCCGTTTGCGTTTTTGTGTGGCCATGGCCTTTTATTTATCGGAGATGACCGTAGTCTCTCCTTACGCCGTTAAGGCCTTAGCCTTTTGTGTTTATGAGTGGTCGTGGCCTTTTGTTTATTCGAAGTTGACCGTAGTCTTTCCTTAAGTCATTAGGGCCTTAGCCTTTTGCATTTATGAGTACTCGGTCGTGGCCTTTTGTTTGTCGGAGATGTTCGTAGTCTCTCCTTACGCCGTTAGGGCCTTAACCTTTTACGTTTATGAGTTGTCGTGGCCTTTTGTTTATTCGAAGATGATCGTAGCCTTTCATACATTGGAGATGGCAATAGCCTTTCATTCATTGGAGATGGCCGTAGCCTTTCATACATTAGAGATGGTTGTAGACTTTCATACATTGGAGATGGTCGTAGCCTTTCATACATTGGAGATGGTCGTAGCCTTTCATACATTGGAGATGACTGTGGTCTTTCATACATTGGAGATTGACGTAGCCTTTCATACATTGGAGATGGTCGTAGCCTTTCATACATTGGAAATGGTCGTAGCCCTAGTCCCTGTGATATGCCATTCGTGCCGATCGTCGGTATGCTTGGTGTATCAGATTTAAACTTCTATGCATTCCCGAGCGTCTCCTTTATCGCCTCATTAAAAACCACTCAGAGAAAATCCAATTGGGATAAAACTCGGATGAGGGAAAAGGAGTAAGACTTGGGGGATACTCTTTTTAAAAATGGAAATGCTTGAGGTGGGAGATGTTCCAGTTATTTTGGAGCGTCTTGCCATTCACGGTCTCTAGCCGGAAGGAGCCTTTGTCTGCTGCTGCGATGATTTTGTAGGGTCTGTCCTAATTGGTGCCCAACTTTCCTTCGTTAGGGTCTTTGGATGCCAGTGTCTTGGCTTTTAGCACATAGTTGCCTACTTTGAGTGGTCGGATTTTTTCTCTCTTGTTGTAGTATCTCTCGATCTGCTATTTTTGGGCCACTAGCCTAATGTGGGCCATTTCCCTTCTTTCTTCTGCTTCATCAAGGTCTTGTAGTCGATTTACGTCGTTCTCCTCTTCGCTTGTGTGTGAGTACCTTAGGCTTGGCTCACCGACTTCGATTGGTATGACGACATCGGTTCTGTAGACTAACGAGTAAGGAGTTTCTCCTGTGAAGGATTTGGGGGTAGTTTTGTGCACCTATAGTACTTCTGGCAGTAACTCGGGCCATAATCCTTTAGCGTCTTCGAGTTTCTTCTTCAAAATATTTAGTATGGTTTTGTTGGATAACTCTGCTTGGCCGTTGGTGGCAGGATGATATGGCGTTGAAAGTATTCTTTTGATACGCCATTTGTCGAAGAAGTCGTTTGTTTTTTGTCTTATGAACTGTCGTTCGTTGTCGCAGGATCTTTCTTTGGGGATGCCAAAGCGACATGTGATATTCTTCTAGATGAAGGCGATGACCTCTTGCTCGCGAATATGGGCGTAGGCACCTGCTTCCACCCACTTGGAGAAATAGTTAGTTAAAACTAATAAAAAGTGTACCTTTCCTCGTTCGATGGGTAGCGGTCCAATGATGTCCATTTCCCCATTTGATGAAGGGCCATGGTGAAGTGACTGAATAGAGGGGTTCCCCTGGCTGATGTATCAGAGGGGCGAACTTTTAACATTTCTCGCTACTAGCGAGCGTATTCTACCGAGGCTTTTTTCATGGTAGGCCAGTAGTACCCAGCCCATATTAGACATCGCACGAGTGCTCGGTTGCCTGTATGAGCGTTTCAATGACCTTCGTGGACCTCCTCTAATATCGGCGTCGTCTGGTTGGTTAGGACCTAGGCACTTATCCAGGGGTCCTCCAAAAGTCCTTTTGTAGAGGTCGTTAATTATCATACAGTACCTTGCTGCCTGTGTGCGAAGCTTTCTTGCTTCTTTTTTGTCAGGTGGTAGATTTTCATCCTGCAGATATGATACAAATTGGTTGCGCCAGTCCCAATTTAGATGCAGGGAGAGTACCTAGGTATGGTCGATCGCTGAGTGAAGGAGGGTGATGGTGCTTTCTTTATTCAGCTTGGTGGCGGTGACGGCCAGTTTAGCCAGTCCGTCTGCTTTGGCGTTATGCACCCTAGGAACCTTTTCGAAGCGGCATTCGTCGAGTTGTGCTATTAGTTTGCAGATTTCTGCTTGGTATTTCTGTAGCCTTTGTTCCTTGACCTGATAAGTCCCGGTGACTTGATTTACCACGAGTTGTGAGTCGTAGTGTAGGAAAAGTCGGCGAGCCCCGTACCTGATGGCTAATTTTATACCTGCAATAATGGCTTCATATTCTGCCTCGTTGTTAGTCATCTTGGGACATTGTAGGACTGGCGAATGATTTCGCCCGTATGGACTTCGAGGACAAGTCCCAATCCTGATACCGAGGCATTTGCAGCCCCATCGGTGTGGAGGATCCAATGGTCGGCGCTCGAAGCGGCCTGTAGGGCTTCCTTCTCCGCCTCTGGTGATATTTTGACACTGAAATCGGCCACGAAGTCTGCGAGGACTTGTGACTTGATGGCGGTCCTGGGAATATAAGTGATATCGTGCTCGCTGAGCTCTATGGCCCATCTGGCGAGCCGAACCGATAGTTCGGGCTTGTGCAAGATGCTCCTCAAAGGGAAAGTGGTCACTACTATGATGGGTTGGCATTGGAAGTAGGGTCTCAGCTTTCTAGAAGTCGTGACCAGTGCCAAAGCCAATTTCTCGAGGTGTGGGTATCAAGTTTCGGCATCCACTAGGGTTTTGCTAATGTAATAGATAGGCGATTGTGTACTTTTTCTTCACGAACCAGTACCGTACCAACCGCAACTTCCGATACGGCTAGGTACATCACTAGAGGCTCACCTGGTTTTGCTTTTGACAGCAACGGTGGCGATCATAGGTATGCTTTCAGTCCTTGCAAGGCTTTGACGCATTCATCATTCTAGTGAAATCCGTTGTCTTTTCTCAATACGTTAAAGAATTTATGGCATCTGTCTGAGGATCGGGAGATGAAGCGGGAGAGAGCGACTATTCGACTTGTCAATTTCTGGACCTATTTCTTGTTGTTGAGTGTTTCGGGTATTGAGGCGATTGCCTTGATTTGATCGGGGTTGACTTCGATCCCTCTTTGGGATAGAAACCCTATAAACTTTCATGACGCCACACCGAAGGCGCATTTCTCGGGATTCAGCTTCATCCCATATTTTTGCCTCTCGTAGGTGGTCGATATGGTCTTCCATCCTTGCGGACTTCACTAGCATGTCGTCGATGTAAACCTCCATGGTTTTCCCAAGTTGCTCTTTGAACATCTTAGTGACCAGCAGAGGCGGACCAAGGACTTTAGCACAGCGGGGGCACTATTATATACTAATTACTAGCAATAAAATTTAATGTGCAACTCTTTGAAATTTTGAACAAGTATAATGACTAATCATCCAAGTATAAACAAAAAGAAGTTCTAAAAGGAGAAAATACCGAAAGGGGGAGATTTTTTTGCAAAATGGGTGCTATAAGAAGTAAAAGTGTTGATTTAAACCTGTTTCAAGCTTTAAATTTTAGATTATTTTCTCTAATAAAAAAAGTGTCAGTGATCAAAAGGGCGTTCAAACTTCAAAAATTAACGAAAGAAATCAAGATTAAGGGCATATTAATAGTCAAAGTACTAAAAACAGTCTCAAACTCTTAGTTTTCATTGCTAAGTCGGATTTTATATCCGCAACATTGTCAAAATAATTTTTAAAGAAAGTTGTGGTAGAATGATCTGTATTTATCTATTTGTGGAGCAATAATTTATAATTTGAAGCTTTAAATTTTAAGAGAGGAATTTGAAAAATAATAAATTAATTAACTCGACTATTATGCATGAATACTAAACTACATTTGAATTCAATAAAATATAAAAGAAATAAGTAAAGCCACAACCTTCTTCTCCTAAAAAAGGTGGCGACAAAATAATTTGTATTTTTCTGTTTATGGAGTAATAAGTAGAAATTTGAAGCTTTTTAATTTTAAGGGAGGAATTTGAAGAAAATAAAATTAATTAAGTAATACTAAACTATAATTAGCTTCAACAAAATATAAAAATAATAAACAAAATTATTTAGTAATAGGATAAGGTGAAAATGCTTAGGCAAGTCTTGAACCCACATCCTCATGCAAAAAGAAGAAATAAAGTGTGCTCCATTACCATTCCTTCCATCAGCCTTACTCTATCTAGGGACAGAAGGAAAATTAACTAATTGACATTACTGTATAAAATAGGAATAGAAAGGTGGAAAACCTTAGCAAGTCTCGAACCCACGACCTCCTGCAAAAAGGGAGGAAACAAAGTGTGCCCTCGTTACCATTTCTTCTGTCTGCCTTTCTTTTTCTGGGGGCACAAGGAAATTATTTGAGGGGCTCCAACAGTATGTACAAATATATATATAATACATATATAGAGTTTTTGCCGAGACTAACGGGTGCACGTGACCCTCAACTTAACACGTAGGTCCGCCCCTGGTGACCAGTCTTTGGTATGTAGCCCCTGCGTTCTTGAGCCCGAAGGGCATCACTCTATAACAGTAGGTACCCTGGTGTATGATGAACGTGGTTTTCTCTTGATCTTTATCGGCCATCAGGATTTGGTTATAACCGGAGTACACATCCAAGAAGCTTAGTAGTTCATGTCCAGCGGTGGCGTCGATCAATTGATCGATGTGAGGGAGGGGGAAGGAATCCTTAGGACAGGCCTTGTTCAGGTCGGTGAAGTCCACGCACATCCTCCTTTTTCAGTTCTTCTTTTTTACCATTACCACATTGGCGACCCATAGTGGATATTTTGACTCCCTGACGGAGCCGTTGGCTAGCAGTTTGTCTACTTCTTCACGGACTGCCTCGTTGATTGTGGCGTTGAACTTTCTCCTAATTTGTCTTAACGGCGTGTGTAGCGGTTCGACGTTGACCTGTGGGTGGCGATATCTGGCGAGATCCCTGGCATGTCTGCGTGGGAAAAAGCAGATGTGTCTGCATGGTTAGTAAGAAATTTATGATACTTACCTGGGTCGGCGAGCTCATGGCCGATGTACGCCTTCCTTTCGGGGTTGTTACAATCTAGCTGAACCGGGTCGAGATCTTCGACCATGGCCTTACAAGCTTCCACAACATCTGGGTCTCTGATGGCGTCAACCGTCGGGTCCGCTTTGGTCCCCGACATGGCTGATTGTTATGCCTTTGCGCTCACCCCGCTTAGTTGTTGGGTGTGGGCACGGTCTTGTGTTATCTTATAGCATTCTTGTGTTGTACGCGGTTCTCCCTTGATGTTGAATATTCCCCATAGAACTTGACCACTTGATATAAGCTCGAGGGGACCGCTCGCATGGCATGTATCCACGGGCGCCTGATGATGACATTGTATGACGTCTCTTGATTCATCACGTGGAAGGTGGTCTCCAAGGTGACTCCCCCCACGAGGACGGGTAGAGTCACTTCTCCTGATGTGCGCTCCACTGTATTGTTAAAACCAGTCAGAGTTATACAGCAGGGGGTTTTCCTGTCCTAGAGTCCCATCCGTGAGAGAACTCTCTAATGGATGATGCAGGCGCCGCTTCCGTCATTGTGACTCTCTTGACGTCCGTATCAACGATACATAAAGTGATAACTAAAGCATCATAATGGGGAAAACACAAACCGTCAGCGTCAGACTTATCGAAGGTGATACTTCCTTCGAGGTCATCGTACCGTCCGTGGGAGATGGTCCCCGTCAGTCTGTGTGTGTTGGCGAATTTGACATGATTGATGGCGATGTCGTTCCCATCTCCGACGATCATATTTACTGTGCACATCGGGGAGGGAGGTTTCGGGGGCCCACGGGAATGCTCTCGCCCGCGTGAAAAATTGGTTTTCCCCTTGTCGCTGAGCAGCTCCTTCAGGTACCTTAGTTTAGCATCCTGACGACTTCCTGTCACAGGCCTATGCAGTCTTTAGTTCTGTGCCCCCGTTCTTGGTGAAATTCACACAAAACGTTTGATTTTCTTGTGGCAGAGTCCGGTTTCATTTTCTAAGGCCATTGCACCTCGGTGCCGAGCTTTTCCAGCGCGTACACAATCTCTAAAGGAGAAACACATAAGTTATGTGATGAAAGTAAAGGGGCATACCCCGTTCGTTTCTAAGTCGGGCGAGATGGCGTTGCAGCACGTCTGCATGACGAAGAAGTGGAAGAGGATATCTCATGTAAGGCTATGTCTTTCTTTACTGGGGAGGAGGGGGAGTTCCCAGCATTCCTCGTGTTGTTGATCTCTCATTGTGTCTGGATGTATGGCTGTCAGTCATCGGGTTGGTCCGTTGATGTCCTCTTCGTCTGCCCGTACCTCAGTGTAGTAGGCATTATAGATCTTGTCCCAGGTTGTAGGGGGGATATTTCATGAGCCGGCTAAGCAGTTTCTTGGTTGCTCTGGAGCCGTCCCTGCTGAGTCCGTTCTGGAAAGCTGCTACCGCCATGCCCTCCGACACATTTGGTAGGCTCATCCTTACCCTGTTGAATCTGTCGAGGAAGTCCCTGAGGCCTTCACCCGTGGTTTGTTTGACGGCGAAGATGTCGTTTACCCTTGCTTCTGCCTTCTTAGCGTCGGCATGCGCTGTGACAAACTTGTCTGCCATTTCTTCGAAGGTTAAGATTGTTTTGGCGGGCAGTTGGGAATACCAGGTCAGTGCTCATCCGGTTAATGTTTCACCGAACTTCTTCAGCAGTACTGATGGTACATGTTCCTTAGACAAGTCGTTACCTTTCACAGTGGTGACATAATGGATGAGATGATCTTCGGGATCGGTGGTTCCATCGTATACCCTTAGGTAGGGGGCATCTTGAAAGTCTTCGGGATGGTGTAGGGGGCGGCTTCCTCGGAGTAGGGTTGCTCTACGAACCTTCCTACGTCCCATTTGGGCAGCAGTTTAGGTGCTCCCGGGATCTTGTCAACCCTATCCTAATGTTCCTTTATTTGGTCACGGAGGGCCTGATTTTCGTTCTCCATTTCTTCCATCTTTCTCATAATGGAGGCCAACGTATCGTCATGCATTTGCGTTTTGACGGGTTGGCTGTTGGTTCGTGTTTCTTCCTGCTCGTCTGCTTTGTCGATGTTGCTTGTTGTTGGTGCTGCATTTTCATAACTCCGCGGTGGTTTTTCCACTAAGCTGCTTAGGGCGCTCGTTAGCCATTCCTCCAGTAATTTTCTGACCGCTGGGGGTGCTTCTTTTGCAACTTGAAGTTGAAGTGTCTTTCTCCTGCAAGGTTGCGAGATTCCCAAATGGGGAAGGTGAGACTTCCGCCTCGGGTGTAATATCGGGGGTGGTGTTGACGGCAGCGCTACCACCGGCCTCGTTCAAGGAACTCAAGAGGTTGGTGGTAACTTTCGTTATAGCTTTGGACCAGGTGTTGTTTTCGATCATTTTTGGGTTTTGTCTGATGATCTGATCATTTGGATGTATACTACGGGTTTGATTCTCGAAATCCCCACAGACTGCGCCAAATTGTTTGGCCCAAAAGCTATCGGTTGCTTTATGAGTTAGGAACAATTTAAGATTACAAGAGGGTAATCGGAATCAGTGGTAATATATTCAAATACAGACCTATGATTCGTATATAGATTGCTCTAGTGAAATCGTAAGAGAACTTATTGAAATATGAAAAATAGCCAACAATAGAGAGATGAGATAGAGAGAGAATGATAGTTAGAGGTTGTATTATTAATGAATAATAACACTTGTCTTACAAATGAGGGAGGTCTTTCCTTATATAGAAGGAATGCCCCCTCGCCAGCATATTACTTTATTTCAGAACTATTGTTATTACAAAAACGAAAATAGGCGGAGGAGACGAGACGCTTAGACGGGCGAGTTTGTCAATACGCCTTTATAGTCGAGGGTGCACTCCCTCTTGTCGTATGGGTATAGAGGAAGGTATACTCGACGTCTGTGGTCGTATAGGAAGGTATACTTGACTCACATTAATCATATCTGATTCGATCTCATACATATGGCCTATCATGTAGTGCATGTAACATATTTTCTTCCTTTCAGAATTTGAAAAGAAAAAAATCATAGCCTAAGTCTATTAAAGGGACGTCCTATGTTGGTTTTCTTTGTGCAATATTTTCAGCTTAAGTAGTCTGTGTCCTACTTTGAGCACAAACACTTTTAACAACGACTGAGTATTACCAAGGAGAATAGAGTCATGCTTTATCATATAAGGGACTGAAGATGTCCAAGTCATAGTTAGTGTCGTTTTCATCACTTAGATCGAGGTCAGTGGTTACATAATGAGATTGGTGTAGAGCATGAGGAGTAGGTGATGTGGAAGGAGTTTATGCAGGAAGGAAGTATTTTGGGAAGTTGTGGAGGAGTCATCAATTTGGATAGTGCTAAGATCGGTTGGTTCATTGATTGGTGGGAGGGATTTACTTTCCATGTGATTGTTCATTTGAGAAGCCAATGGGGAGAAGGTGAGTAATTGTAGGTGGAGGAGAGAGTATTTCTGTAGTAGAGCAATCTTGTCGCATGATGAAAATATTATGGAAAGTTATGTATATTTGGTTATCATATATTTGTCCGTTGTTAGGATCACTATGGCATGACAAGTGTCATTTTTTTTAATTATTATTATTATTATTATTATTGATGAAAATGTCATTTCGTAGTGTTTGATTATTACAAAATAATTTTCTAATGACTTTTCTTAAGGCGTAAGTTATTTTTCTTCAAATTACATTTATTTGAACTTCTAGCATAAAAAAGGTTATTATATTACGTAAAATTTTATAAAGGTATTTATATATTATAAGTAGGGTACTAACCTCGTAAAATTTCCTAAAGAATATGCTCAAGCAAAATGATTCTCTGTAATTTAATTGTACAGCTCACCGGTGGGACTTAAAATTGAATTAACTAAAACTTTGAGGAACTGATGTAAATAAGAAACAACTAAGCCTTTTAAACCCAAACTGCCAATAACGTCTGTGGACAACGAATAAAGCCAAGAGTACTCCTCTGCATTGCTACAAAATACTGCTACATCAACTGCTGTAACAAATCTGTGAACTTGCATCTACCATTAGGGTAGTAAAGCACATGCTCTCAAAGCTACCCTCAAGCATTCGTCCTAATCTGAACCTCCAGTTTCGGCGTGCCCTTGAACCTCATGGAGATATACGACGTGCCCGTCAATTGTTCGATGAAATTCCCAAACCAGATATACGATCGTGGACGCTCTTGATCACCGCATACACGAAGAGGGGTTGTCCAGAAGAAGCATTGAAAGTCTACAATGAATTGCGGCGAAGGAAAGTTCTTCCTGATCAGTTGGCACTGTTATCAGTAACCAAGACTTGTGCTACTTTGGGCAACCTTATAAAGGCAAAAGGGATTCATGAAGATGTAATTAGATATGGATATCACTCTGATTTGCTCCTTGGAAATGCATTGATTGACATGTATGGCAAGTGTAAATACATTCGAGGTGCAAAAGAGGTTTTTGATAATTTAAGTGCTAAAGATGTAATCTCTTGGACGTCGATGAGTTCGTGCTATGTTAACTGTAAACTTCCAAGAGAGGCGCTAAGGACATTCCGTGAAATGGGGTTAAATAGAGTGAGGCCAAATTCTGTTACATTGTCTTCTATACTTCCTGCCTGCTCGGATTTGAAAAGTTTGAATTTGGGTAGAGAGATTCATGGTTATATTATTAGGAATGGGATACACGATAATGTGTATGTTAGCAGTGCTCTTGTGGACATGTATGCTAGTTGTTCAAGTATCAAACAAGCAGAGTCAGTATTTGATAGTACGCATCAGTTTGACTATGTTTTATGCAATGTCATTATGTCAGCATATTTTTCAAATGGGAAATGTGACAAAGCACTTCATGTCTTTGATCAGTTGAGAAAAAGAGGAACTAAACTGAACCCCGATTCCTGGAATTCTGTTATTGGTGGGTGCATGCAAAGTGGAAGAACAGATAGGGCGCTTCAAATACTTCGTGAAATGCAGCAGTCAGGTGCAAAACCAAATAAAATCACAATCACCAGTGTGTTACCTACTTGTATTGATCTAGGAAGCATAAAAAGAGGTGCAGAGATTCATGGTTTTATCATTCGCCGTTTATTTTTGGAAGATGAGACAGTCAACACTGCTTTGGTACTCATGTATGCTAAATGTGGTGACTTGGAACTATCCAAAAGAGTCTTCTATATGATGCCAAAAAAAGATACTATTGCTTGGAATACAATGATTATTGGAAATTCAATGCATGGGGAAGGAGAGAAAGCTTTGATGCTTTTTCATCAAATGGTAAGTTTGGGGGTGAAACCCAACTCTGTTACTTTTACTGGCGTGCTATCGGGTTGCAGCCATTCACAGCTGGTAAACGAGGGTCTTTTGATCTTTTACTCGATGAGCAAGGAGCATGGAATTGAACCTGATGCAGAACATTATTCGTGCATGGTTGATGCCCTAAGCCGTGCTGGTCGCCTAGAACAGGCATATAATTTTATCCAAAACATGCCCCTGAAACCAACTGCTAGTGCTTGGGGAGCATTGCTTGGTGCTTCTAGAGTATACAAGAACGTGGAATTGGCACGAGCTGCTGGAAAACAACTCTTGGAGATTGAGCCAGAAAATGCAGGGAACTATGTTTTGTTGTCCAACATCTATGAAGCAGCCAAACTACGAGAGGAGGCCTCGGAAATTAGGAAATTGATGAGAGAAAGAGGAATTATTAAACTTCCTGGTTGTAGTTGGATTCAAGTGAAAGACAAAGTGCATACCTTTGTTGTCGGTGACAAGAATAATGCTCAGACTGCAGAGATTTACAGCTTTTTGGCTGAAATAGGTGAAAAGATGAGGTTAGCCGGGTATTTACCCTGTACAGACCTTGTTGGCCAAGATCTTGATGCAGAGGAGAAGGAAAACAGTTTGTGCAATCATAGTGAGAGGCTTGCTGTTGCCTTTGGGATTCTTAATTTGGATGGTGCATCGTCAATTAGGGTGTTCAAAAACTTGAGAATATGTAGAGATTGCCATAATGCCATTAAGTATTTAGCCAAAATTGTTGGCGTGCAGATCATTGTGAGAGATCCTCTAAGGTTTCACCATTTTAAGGATGGGTTATGCTCCTGTAGAGATTTTTGGTGAAATAACAAATGCTATCCAAGTATTAAACTTGATAAGCTGCAAGTATAATAAATTCTTAAGGGATATTTGGGGAATCTAAGCTGATTTATATGAAGAATATTCCTTTTGTTCTTCTCCAAGGAAAATATAAGTCTAAAGATGTCATCCACTGTGACCATGCTTGCAGTTGCAACTAATGATTTAGAAAATTTTGCTAGCACTAGCTTCGTGACATACACTCAGCACAAAGGTTCTACAGCCTAGCCTTGTATGCAAAAATGTAACAATTCAATTCTAACCGCCTTTAGTCACCTCATTGTATGTCTGAAGGTCGTCTCTTCAGAGTGGCAAAGTCCTAAGCAAGAAGAAGCAAAGGTGCTACTGCCAGGTTTGGTACCTGGGACTATAATACGAATTGTCGGTCAATATTGATACAGTAAGATGATTGTTATTCATGGGAACTTAAATCAAGGAAGAGTAAGAATTTATATTTGTTCGTTGTTTATTTCTCTTGGTATTGATTTCTATCCATCTGTCTGTCTGTTTCTACTTTAGTTGCAAATTACATCTGCTTTACCACTGCATGATCTCTGATGGGCACTAAGTTACAACAATTACCCAATAAAATCCTTCAAAGTGAGGTGTTGGGAGAGTAATGTATATGCAGACCTTACCCCTACCCCGATAGGGCAGAGGCTGTTTCCGATAGACCCTCGGCTCAGAAAGATGGAAATAAAAAAAAATAAAAAAAAAGATAATTCATTAGTACTCCGGTAGAAATCGTAATAGTAACAGAAGTATAACAACCAAAAGATAAATGACATGCAATAACAGTAACCAGTATCTAAGGCCCGGAGCTAAGATAAACAGCAAGGATAGTATGGATTCAACATAAACTACAAGCTATCTAAGATCAACCATAATCCAACCCCGCCTCACCCCCGACATGAAGTAAGGAAAGCTCTACTACCCCCTAACCTACAACCCTAATGCTTGACCTCCAGACCTTCCTATCAAGGGCCATGTCCTCGAAAATCTGCAGTCGTACCATGTCTTGCCTGGTCACCTCTCCCAATACTTCTTAGGCCTCCCTCTACCTCTTCTCGTACCCACCATGGCCAACCGCTCACACCTCCTCACCGGAGAATCAAGGCCTCTCCTTTGCACGTGCCCGAACTATCTGAGCCTCGTTTCCCGCATATTGTCATCCACAGGGGCCACGCCCACCTTCTTCCGAATATCTTCATTCCTAATCTTGTCTATCCTAGTGTGCCCGCACATCTACCTCAGCATCCTCATCTCTGCTACCTTCATTCTCTGGATATGAGAGTTCTTAATCGGCCAACACTCTGCCCCATACAACATGGCCGATCTAACCACAGCTCTATAAAACTTACCTTTGAGTATCGTTGGCACTTTCTTCTCACAAAAGACTCCAGATGCAAGCCTCCATTTCATCCAGCCTGCCCCTATACGGTGAGTGATGTCCTCGTCGATCTCTCCGCCCCCTAAATCATCGACCCAAGGTACTTGAAGCTATCTCTCGGGGATGACCTGTGATCCAAGCCTCATGTCCCTGCCTACTTTCCTCGACTCAGCGCTAAACTTGCACTCCAGGTACTCTGTCTTAGACCTGCTCAATTTGAAACCCTTGGACTCGAGGGTCTGTCTCCAAACCTCCAATCTCTCGTTAACACTGACCCTCGCTCATCAATTAGAACTATGTCATCAGCAAATAACATACACCATGCACATCCCCTTGAATATGGTGTGTCAATGCATGCATCACCAAGGCAAATAAGAACGGGCTAAGACAGAGCCTTGGTGTAATCCCATAACAACCAGGAAATGCTCCCGGGCCTGAGGAATGATGGGCACTAAGTTGTTTGTTACTAATTAGCTATGTACTCCTTGCCATGGTTTAAGATCTCTTAATGACATAAAAATTACTTAATTGAGCACACTTTTATTGAAAACATCCGCATATTTTGATGATTGTGGGGTAAAGGGAACAAAGATTGAGCTCACCTTTGCTGTATACATTCCCATATTTTGATTATTGTGGCATCGAGGCGACATAGACTGTCATTAATTAGCACTTCTCTGTGATGATCAGTATTTTGTACTCTATTCTGAGTAAATACAAGCATTAGCAATGTTTGTAACTAGCTATTAGCATGAAATATTACTCAAGCTTGATAATATACAGCAAGATAGTTTTTTCAATGCTTGTCCAAATTGAGTCAGAGAAAGTTTAACCTTGTAACTTACAAACAAATTCAGACCAAGAAATGATACACAAATTCTAGAATCTCTCTATCATTCAAGTTGGGCATACCAGATACCCTGGATTTTCACATCCTTGGGGACCTTTGCACCGAGATCAGTATCAGATGGCTGGATGCTCTCAAATACTCCAATGACCTCACCTGTCTCTGGCTTACTCTGGGTAACACTCAGGGTGATCTTTCCTGTAGAAGATGCAGTATTCTTTACGTTCTCCTTCTGAAGCTCCTCCTCGTCTCCTCTCCCTCCAGCAGGCAATGCAACAGCGTTGTCATAGCCAGTAGATCCACCCCGCCCCTTTGGGTCAAGGAAGGATGAACCTCTGTATGATGGCACAAGGAATTCACCGCTAAAGCTTTCTGGTTTGCCACTTGCCACTAGCTGTTTGATAGTGAAGAGGAAGGGCACACGCTCACCACCAGGAAGCTGAACTGTAACAGCAGCATAATCAATTCCATCCTTCTCCTCAAACTTAACAGTACCATCAGAAGACACTTCGAATGGTCCCTCAATCTCATCAAGGGTGTAGGTTAAGCGTGTCATGAGCTTGGTTTTCTGGAAATCTGGGGGTGCATTCTTGTTCACACTCTCTGCCTTGACCGTGAATGATGTGGGCTCTAAGCAGAATTTCTTGGCATTGTATTTGCCTGGCTTGAAGGCAAAGCTGGCAACACCTCCTTCTATGGTAGGGCACTGGTTAGCAGTTCCAGTTCCCTTTACTTCCATGTATGTCTTGCTTTGAATTTCGTCGAAGGTTAGACGTTTTGGAACTCCTTCAGCATTTGCTCCCTAGCAGACAAGTGGACAAACTTCAGGAATTTTTGCATGAGAAACAAGATTTTCAAATTTAATTAAGACAGAATCCCTAAAACAGTTTATCCTTACAGAAACATGGATGCTTGTCCTGAAATACAGATGACTACATGAATGTCCAGAAATGAACAATGGAAATTTTGACGAGATTGGATGATTGGATATAGACTGATCTTACTATTGGAGGTGCTATTGTGTGTGTATATTGGGTGACAATGGTAAAGAAGCCCTCTAAATTATTTCTACGTATGCCCAAGCACCTGATTTAGATATTTGGAAAAGAATATAAGGCCTACAAGCTCAAAGAATGTTACCTGCTTTTAGAATCATCGGTATGCCATACTGGTAAGGTAGCATTCATCGGTATGACAAACTCAGGTGATTGGTTTTACACCAACGGAAACCATAAACTTCATACACAATAGAGGGATATGATAGAGTTTTTTTTTTTTTTTTTTTTTTTAATAATGAATAAAATTCCTTCTTTCATCCTATCCCATTCACTGGTACTAATCACTAAGTGTAAAAGTGGCTTTCTTGCTTTTATGCCTACTCATGACCTAAACAAGTCGCACATACACCCAAGTACATGTTCCTTAACGTTGAGGGCAACCCCCCAATAGAGCGGGGGATCTCGTGACATCTTTCATTGATTGTTTGTATTTCTAATAAGTTATTTAATAGCTAGCATGTTGAATCATATACATAATATGATGAATTTGCTTAGATTGATCCTAACGGAATGATGAGAAACTGCTAATTTGTTTTTGTCTGGTGACTAGAGCCTTCATGCAATACTTAAATTGTAGTGTCTGAATTTATGACTTTATTATGCAGAAAAAAGCACTGGATATATGGGAAATATGGACATGAAGCAGGCAGAATTGAGTAAGAAAAGCACTTACTGAGACGACAAGAGCAGAAGTGGCCAGAGCAAAACCAGCAACCTTGGCAGCATCAGTGCACTTTTGAGCTAAGTCCTTGAGTTCAGTTTGCAAAGAGCAAGTAAGCCTAGCTGCAGCTGGTTCAACACCAAATGCTTTGCTCACACTTTGAGCAGACCTCAACTGCAGGTTGTTTCTAGCTGGGGCAACACCAACCTTTGTTGGTTGCATGAGAGTAGCAGCTGCTTGTAGAGAGGCAGCCATAATTTTACCCTTTTCTTGATCAAAGTCTTCTCCTCCTCTCTGTTTCTGCTTTTTAGGAAGTGGTTGAGTGGCAGTAAGAAGTGGGTTTGTATGAGAGGCTGGACAAATTATTTTGGTGGCTTTGCTGTGAGTAAGATAAGAGATAGGATAAGGGCTATTTTTCATTGGTTGGTTTGAGCATTAGCCTATTATTTGGTGGCCTGCAACGTGGCAAAGTTAGTCTTCAGGATAAAGATACTCCCTTTTGTAATCTTGCCAGCAAATTAGTGGACTACCGCGTCTTCCCTTATTTGAAGGTAAAAATGTAAAATATTTATTGACACTCGATTTATCAATGTTAATTAATGTTTTTTTCAGCTCGACTTATCACTTAAGCTAGTAAATTTTGCGTGTCTGAGGATTAGATTGATAAAGAATACGGTCTACCAATACGAGCAGAATACCCTTATGGAAAGGTGAAGTAAAACCAACTACCAGGCCTCTTTGTTTTTGTTCAGGTTTGGGAAAAAAGATTTAAAAGGTCTCAAGAATAGAATTCTATTTAGAGTGAATGCTATCTTGTGGAGAGTTTTACTTTGTGACTAAGTCATATTTCTCCTAGTCTTGCCCTATTGTAAATCATCCCAAAATTCAATAAGAATTCTCTCTCTCTTTCTCTGCAATATTGTTCTTCTTCTTTTACACGTTATCAACACGAGACTCTAACCAATTGAGTAGAAGCTTTAGGATTGAGCACAATGATTATCAATTGTTCCATGAACTTCCTTCATGATTAAATTTTGGATTTAAGGTAAGTGTTTTACTTTATTTTTCTCTTTTATTCTATAATTTAATTTTATAATCAAAGTTTGATTATAACTCTAATGGAGTTTGTAAGAAATTATAACCACCTGAAGTGGTAAAATTTCTATGCCTTGCCATGATTAAATTCATGTATAATTGTGGGCAAAGAATTGAAAACCAGTCCCATTGAATTTGCTCCATTCTCATTCCCAGAATGTGATAGCAGTATGTAATAAGTCCGAAAAAAGACAAAATTATTACCATGAATAATCAATGGATATGGATGTGGCAATAGACGAAATTATAATCGTCATCATTTGTGGTAATGAGAACAATAAGGATTCTCAAATTAATCCCACACTTCGTGAAAATATTTGTCATCGATTTGACATGAGATTTTATAAAGCACATACAGATGACTATGGTCCATTCATGATGTGAATGAGAAAACATCTGAAATTATGAATATATATCCGTTTTTGGAAGAATATAAATGTGCTAGTGTTAGTGATTACACCACACTCGCCTCTAAAAGGAGGTTTGAGATGATATAAGAAATTAATATCATTATTATGGCATGAATGATTATTAGTCACGTACCTATTGTACGCCACAATATTTTGGCAATGTGATTATTAAAGGACAACAATAATGCAAGAAACATATCTTTCATTAAATTTTGGCCATGACCATAATGATATAAGTTTCTCTTTAAAAGAGATATTCACCATATAGATGTTGATGATTATGTGGTACTACCAACTAATTGAGAGCTCTGGAAGAGCCAATTACCACTACTTTGAAGAAACACAATTGATTACCAACAAGGTTATTGTGTTGTAGTAAGTCTCAAAGAAACATATTCAGTTTCCAAAGTATTCGCGAAAGCGTTGATTATATTGAGACTATAAATGAAGGAAAGATTTAATATCTTCTATTACTACAATTTGTAGTGGGGTAATATGTATGTAAAAAGCTACCCGCTTTATCTCCAATTTGTACTACATAAACAAAAGAATACCACAATGAAGTGGATATTTTATTGATATAAAACCCATATTATAATAAACTTGGAGTTTATTCATAATTGCACATATCATGGTGTAAATCTGAAATTTATCAATATTGATAATTTATTCATTTGGCATAATTGGTTTAGCCATATCAATTTAAGTATGATGTGCAAACATGAAAGAGAATTCACATGGTAAATATTAAAGAACTAGAAAGTTCTTTACGAATTTTCTTACATTGCTTGTTCTCGTTAATTAATTGATCAACTAAAATTGGGATTGAATCCCATGAATGCCGGAAATATCAAAGGTGAATATGGGCCCATTCACCCGCCATATATACCACATAAGATGCATCTATGAGATGGTTACATGTGCAATTATTATTAACCCGCAACCTATGGTGTTTGCGAGGTAACTTGCTCAATAATTTAATTTAGAGCATATTCCAGATTTTCTATTCAAGAAGTTCATCTTGATAAGCTGGTCTACAGCATAGCTGGTTTAGCAAAATAATTTATTGAGTGCCTCCACTTAATAGCTAAACTATTGCTTATGAGAACAAAGTTATATATATCAGTTTGATATACATTATATACAAAAGTATATTATTTTCTCCTCTCACAAGTGGTTCAGGGTCAGGAACCAAATAATTCCATCTTATTATTATTATTGATGTGCAGTGCATATTTTGATTAACACCATAACTGTCACGACCCGGATTTTTCCTCAACATCGGGATCGTGATAGCGCCTACTCGTGATAGCTAGGCAAGCCACTTTACTCACACTATCCTGTTTTTAATAATATTTCATACTCAATTTAACAACCAAAATCATAATCTTAATTAAACAAGTGCGGAAGACTTTATAAAAATAGAAATAAGTAGTTTCAAGGTAACTGATACTGAAATCCTCTACCCAAGACGTGGAGTCACCAACTCACGAACTACTATTGAATACTACACATAAAAGTCTGAAAGAAATATAACATAATATGTTTGTCTCGGAACAAAGAGACTACAGCTAGTGACATAAGTAAAGGAAGAGACGCCGGGCCTGCGGACGCTTGCAAGCTACCTCGGTCTCAAATATGATCAACTCCCACGCAAAAGATTTATTGTTGCTGCTCCTGATCGAAACTTGAAACCTTGCCGGGTTGTAGAATTGCTATTGTTCTCCCTTGCCGGGACTTGTTGTGAAATGAGATATTGATTTCCCTTGCCTGGACTTTGTTGAAATGATTATTGTGTCCCTTGCAGGGATGGTTCACGATTTGTTGTTTTCATTCTTTGCCCTTAACTGTGATTGTTATTTGGGTGAGGAAGAGTGATAATGCACGAAGGGTGATGCCGTGCCTTGATTTATTGTTTATGCACGAAGGTTAATGCCGTGCCTTGATTTATTGATTATGCACAAAGGTTAATTCCGTGCCTTGTTATTGATTATGCACGAAGGTTAATGCCGTGCCATGTTTTATTGATTATGCACGAAGGATCATGTCGTGCCTTGTTATCGAACCATGTACGAAGGATCATGCCGTACTATGGATGTGAGGATGAGAGTAAAAGCACGAAGGGTGATGCCGTGCACTTTATTTGCTTATTTGGTGAGGATGAGAGTAAAAGCACGAAGGGTGATGCCTTGCAACTATTTGCCATTGCTTGACTTGATATTACCTGTTTTTTTCATTATACTTTGTTTTCCTTGTGGACTTATTAACTGTTGTTAATTGTTGAGTTCTTTTGAGATATTTCTTTGTTGAGTTGTTACTTGATTATTTCTCGTTATCTTGTGGTATACATATATATATAGAACTGCACAGGTTTATGTGGGTGTCTGGTCCTAGGCTTGTCACTACTTCGCCGGGATAGGCCAGGCACTTACCAGCACATGGGGTCGGTTGTGCTGATACTGCACTTCTGTGCGTTTTTGCACAGGTCCAGGTTTTGATCAGGAGCAGCAGCAGTAGATCTTTTGCGTCGGAGTTGATCATATTTGAGACCGAGGTAGCTTGCAGGCGTCCGCAGGCCCGGTGTCTCTTCCTTTATTTATGTCATTAGCTGTAGTCTCATTGTTCCGAGACAAACAGATTATGTTATATTTCTTTCAGACTATTATGTGTAGTATTCAATAGTAGTTCGTGAGTTGGTGACTCCACGTCTTGGGTAGAGGATTTCAGTATCAGTTACCTTGAAACTACTTATTTCTATTTTTATAAAGTCTTCCGCACTTGTTTAATTAAGATTATGATTTTGGTTGTTAAATTGAGTATGAAATATTATTAAAAACAGGATAGTGTGAGTAAAGTGGCTTGCCTAGCTATCACGAGTAGGCGCCATCACGATCCCGATGTTGAGGAAAAATTCGGGTCGTGACAAGTTGGTATCAGAGCACTAGGTTGCACAGGTCTCACAACTCACGAACAACCTTAGTAGAGTCTAAGGGATCGGTACGGAGACGTCTGTATTTATCCCCCAGAGGCTACGGAGTTAGGAAAATATTCCCTTCATTCTTTCCTATCGTGCGAGTTTGTTCTTCAATTGTTAAGTTGAATTTCTACTCTTGTCTTCCCACGAATGGCGAAGGCATGTACTGCTTCTTCAGCTGACAATGGCACAGGCTAGTGATAGATCAACGATGTCTTCAGAAGTTTTATGGAGTTTCGGATAAGTTTCACCAAACTCTTCGCTATCTCTTTCAGTGGTGCATCATTTGAGAACCCAAGGCAATTTATTGACTGTTGCTATGAGATATTGCAGAATGTGGTAATAGTTGAAGGTGAGAGGGTTGATTCTACTGTGTTTCAGGTAGCGAGTGAAGTAGTGGAAACATAATGTATTTACTAACCGGTTGTGGTTTTAATGGACCTTGACGTCTGGTTGATTAATTTGAAGTTGTGAAGGATAATTATTGTGGACTATCAGATGTTGTGACTTTGACTTATAGCTAAAAGGGGGAAATCAACTATTAGTGAATGGATCGGATGGCCATATGTTATGTCAGTTTTGGCTTGGAATGTATATATATGGTATGGAAAGGTCCCCCAAATAAATTATGCATATTTGAGGCTTAGTACTCTGCAGGGGGTAAGAATCAGCCCAAAGAATAATAAAGAGTATATGAGCAAATAGGGTAGTTCCACAGTGTCAAGCTAGCATAGCAAGAGAGGTAATTGGTCGTCAATGTTTGTGACAAGCCTATGAATAGGGCAGATCGGCCAATGCGACATTACCTACTCAACCCTATTTGTAGAAATGTTTTGGAAGAGTTTACCTCCCTGACTCTTTGAAAGGTATGGCATGTATGGTCTGAACGATCATGCAGGTTATTATGATAGTGTCCGAATATGTCGTCATGTCCAATAAGTTAGTTGATCCTCAAAGGAGTTGTTACGAATGTGGCAGGTTGGAGAAATATAATTAACGAAGGCACTCAAGCTACGTGCCCATTGTAGTCAATACTTAGCTCACATGACCAGCCAGAGTTAGAGGTCAGGATGTTTGAGGCGGAGGTGAGACTCCTAGAGGCGGAGATCTAGTTGTTGACATAATTTCTATGGTGTGACTGAGGTCACTACACCAGATGATGTTATCACATGTACAATTCTGATTGTTATAAAAGGAATATTTTTCCTCAATTTGATTTGATCTTTGAATAATTGAGGCAAGTCCTCTTAATATGCTCCGCTCATGAGTGATCTTCGTAATCATCAAATCTACTTATGTGAATACTCACACTATGCTATTAAATGGAGATAATTATCTCTATTATTATGTATTGGTCACTAGGAATATTGATGAGGTCAAAAGTGACTTTATATTAATTATTACAACGGGAATTGATGTAATTCCTGAAATAACTATTTTCAATGGTTAAATTGTATACCTTGTCGGTATGAGGGTTCTTTTATGCTGTGATACTCTTTGACAGACAATAATTGAAAAGAAGAAAGAAAGGAAATGAAAAACATCAGTGGCACAATGTACAAATACTTGTGATTTAGAGTGGAGGATGAGATCCTCAAAATTTTTGTATAGCGTGAAAATATTTGTTTTAAAAGCCGAGCTGCAAGTTGCGGTGAATATTATATGAGGACAAGGTCCTGGTGGTGAAAAGTTTGTGTTTAAAATTTTCCCTTTCTGGAAATAAAAATCTAGCATAATATCCTAAATTTGAGCCATGCATGTTAGGATTATTTGACAATCCTTGCATAGTTTCTATTCATATTTAGCCATTTTTATTTTGTGACCGTTAAGTTCTAGACTTTGAGACGAGCACCAGGTAAGGATAAATATGACGCATTAATTCGGAAAAGTAATCATGAGGTTTCCATACCTCATTGTGAGTAAAGTGGGAGTTTTGGAATAAGATATTTGATAACAGGGTTAATTGACAATGTTATAATCTAAGAACAACTCTTATGGCCAGACTTCAGAGTCATGGATATGTGCATACGTATGAGGTGTTCGTGCCTTATTTAGATTTGTTTGTTGTAGTCTTCATTGTTCCATATTGACTTACTCCTGCAGTTAGGAGGAGCATGTGCAGCATCTCAGAGTGACTTTGCATACTCTGAAAGATAGCCAACTATATGCAAAATTTTCGAAGTGTGAATTTTGGATAAGTTCAGTTGCATTCCTGGGTCATATTGTGACGGCAACAGGTATTCAGGTTGATCCGAAAAAGATTGAGGCAATCAAGAACTAGCCTAGACCGACATCAGCCACAGAGATTTGGAGTTTCTTGGGAATAGCGGGTTATTATCGGCGATTCGTGAAAGGGTTTTCATCTATTGCAACCCCACTGACCAGATTGACACAGAAAGGTGTTCAATTTGAATGGTCAGATGAATGTGAGACGAGCTTTCAAAAGCTCAAAACAGCCTTGACCACAGCACCGGTATTGGTTTTACCCACAAGTATGGTATCTGGATCGGGTGGCGCGCTGCCACGGGTATGTCATTGGAGCGGGTTGCACGTCGCAACAGTGTAATGTAAAAATAGACTTAGTTATATGTTACCTGGTATACAATACTTCCTGGCTTCTGAGGAAAAGTCCGTATTGAGTATCGCTCGGTGAATGGCACATCGGTTGTGTCCTTTCAGGATTTGATAACATACATTAATTGTTTAACCGTGGGTGAGGTTGATTGCTTGGGTTCAGACCTAGATCTGTGCGTGGCTGACTGTTTGAGCTTGGTAACTTGAGGTGCTTCATGAGTAATAGTGTTTGGAATCACGAATCGTGGCAAGGCCAGGTGATGTTATGACCTCTCGAGGAGGATTCAGGTACTCTATGATATGAGACGGGATATCAGTTCTATGTTATGATGGTGCAAAGGAATTGAATTACAGCTCTTTTGTTGGAGACAATTGTCATGATTTGAGTATGTTCGGACGTTTCTATTAGAGCGTGTGTTTTGCTCGTCGCGGCTTAGGCCGGTGTTTGAGGTGTCATGTCACCAATGCAGTGTGTTATGATCGAAATGATCGTTGGAGTCATTATTGAGAGCGAGCATATGTGATTTCAGTTGGTTAGAAAGGTAATATCGAGGTTTGGCCCCAAAATCCGTTGTAATATCAGTCAAAAGAGAAATGGCTTCATAAATGGCTGATCTAAGGAATTTTTACGGTTTAGCCCATGTTTTATTTATCGTTGGCAGTATATGAAAGTGTTGGAATAAGACTTAACCTAATAAGAGGTTTCTATCGGTATTTGGGTATTGTAGGCAACTACAGTAAATAAAGAATGTTATTATGGTCATATGAGTAAAGTGATGCGAAGTGTAAATTCAACAAAGTTATGCATTAATGTTTGGGTACAACGTGTGGAGATTGATATGGTGGTCGAATGATGGAAACAGACTTGGTAGGAAATTCAGAGTGTTGGAATTTGGCCTAATGGCTTATTCGCTTGAATAAAGAATTATATCTACAGAATTATATAGCTAATATGCTCAACTAAGTAGTGGTAGCACGGGAAGGTGCGCGATGTGTTAAACAAGTTATTTGAGACTACATCATTGTAGTTCTCAGCACGTTCGAGGACGAACGTATGTTTAAGTGGGGGAGATTGTAACGACCCGACCAGTCGTTTTGAGCCCCGACGCGTCATTGAGCAGATTGAGGCCATGAACAATTTCATCTCAGGTATATTGACTTGTGTGTATGGTCAGAATTAAAATTCATGAAGTTTGGAGTCAAATCTAAATGGAAATTCTCATTTTGAAAGCTTAAAGTTGAAGAAATGAACTAGGATTGGAATTTTGAGTAAATGACCTCGGAATTGGGATCTAAATGTTCCGGCATGCTCGTATGATTATTTTGAACTTGGGCGTATGTCTAGATTTGGTTTTTGATAACCCGTGAGCATTTCGGCGTATATGGTGGAAGTTAGTATTTTAGAAAAATTTCATAAATTTGGGTTGGAAGGCATTTTAGAGTTATAGATGTCCATTTGGGATTCCGAGTCTGGGAATAGATCCGTATGGTGATTTTGGAGTCGGGTAAACGATCGGAAGTGAATTCGGATGTTCGGAGGTCATTTTGAAGTCATTTGGCTAAATATAGGAATTTGAAGGTTTATGAGAAAATTCTACCGAAAGTGAAAATTTTGATATCGGGGTCACAATGCGATTCTGAAAGTTGGTACAAGTCCGTAATATCGAATGTGACTTGTGTGCAAACTTTGAGTCAATTCGAATCGATTTTGGTAGGAAAATGGACAATTAATCTCTTTAAGGAAAGCTTAAGTTGGAAAAGTCAACCCAACGTTGACTTATGAGTTAGAGGGCTCGGAACTGAATTCCGATGATTCGGTTAGTTTCTGGGGATGATTTAAGACTTAGGAGCGCAATCGGAAGTAATTTTGGAGGTCCGGTGAAGAAGTTAGCCTATTTTGGCGAAGTTGGAATTTTGGCGGAATCCGATCGATAGGTGATATTTTGATCCGGGAGTCGGAATGGAATTCCGACAGTTGCAGTAGCTTCGTTAGGTGATTTTGGATATGTACGCAAATTTTCAGGTTATTCGGACATCGTTTGGTCCGGTTTTTGATCGAAAGTGTATTTTCGGAAGTTTTTGGAAACTTAGGCCTTGATTTGATGAAAATTGATGATTTTGATGTTATTTCGGCGATTTGATCACTCGAGCGAGTTCGTATGATGTGTTAGAGTCAATGTGCATATTTGGTTTGGATCCCCGAGGACTCGGGAGTGTTTCGGAGGTATCTCGGAATAAATCCGGACTTAGAAAATGGGCAGAAATTGCAGAAAAATCTGCCGTGAACAGTGCACATGAACAGTACCCCATGTACAACCGTGTACAGTACCTACGAACAGTACGTGTACAGTCCCCGTGAATAGTACCGTGTACAGTATCCCATGTACAGTACCGTGTACAGTCCGTGAACAGTAAAAACGCGTGAACAGTACCCGCGAATTTCTGGACAGAATACTTATTTCTGGAAAATGGGATTTGTCCCATTTTCCATTTTTTTGTCAAATTGAAGCTCGGGAAGAGGCGATTTTCGAGAAATTTTCAGAGAAAACAACGGGGTAAGTGTTCTTAACTTAATTGTGGTTATATTACTTGATTCTATTGCAAGTTTTGTCATTAAATCCATGAATTTTGCGGGAAAAGCTTAGAAACCCTCTCGAATAGATTTGAGGATTTGAGGGTCGAAATGTTATCGAAATTTAGTAATTTTGGTATGGTTGAACTCATATCGGAATGGGTGTTTGGATTTCGCAAGTTTTTTTGGGATTCGAAATGTGGGTCCCACTATTGAATTTTAAAATATATTTCGGATTTTATCCGGAAAATTAGTAAATTTATTATCCAATTCATTCCTACGATTCGTGTTGAGTATTTCAATATTGTTTGTGAATAGATCTGAAGCATTTGGAGATAAATTTAAAAGGAAAAACGGTGCGTAAGAATGAATTGGATAATAAATTTACTAATTTTCCGGATAAAATCCGAAATATATTTTAAAATTCAATAGTGGGACCCACATTTCGAATCCCAAAAAAACTTGCGAAATCCAAACACCCATTCCGATATGAGTTCAACCATACCAAAATTACTAAATTTCGATAACATTTCGACCCTCAAATCCTCAAATCTATTCGAGAGGGTTTCTAAGCTTTTCCCGCAAAATTCATGGATTTAATGACAAAACTTGCAATAGAATCGAGTAATATAACCACAATTAAGTTAAGAACACTTACCCCGTTGTTTTCTCTGAAAATTTCTCGAAAATCGCCTCTTCCCGAGCTCCAATTTGACAAAAAAATGGAAAATGGGACAAATCCCATTTTCCAGAAATAAGTATTCTGTCCAGAAATTCGCGGGTATACTGTTCACGCGTTTTACTGTTCACGGACTGTACACGGTACTGTTCATGGTACTGTATATGGGATACTGTACACGGTACTATTCACGGGGACTGTACACGTACTGTTCATAGGTACTGTACACGGTTGTACATGGGGTACTGTTCATGTGCACTGTTCATGTGCGTTGTTCACAGCAGATTTTTCTGCAATTTCTGCCCATTTTCTAAGTCCGGATTTATTCCGAGATACCTCCGAAACACTCCCGAGTCCTCGGGGATCCAAACCAAATATGCACATTGACTCTAACACATCATACGAACTCGCTCGAGTGATCAAATCGCCGAAATAACATCAAAATCATCAATTTTCATCAAATCAAGGCCTAAGTTTCCAAAAACTTCCGAAAATACACTTTCGATCAAAAACCAGGACCAAACGATGTCCGAATAATCTGAAAATTTGCGTACATATCCAAAATCACCTAACGAAGCTACTGCAACTGTCGGAATTCCATTCCGATTTCCGGATCAAAATATCACCTATCGATCGGATTCCGCCAAAATTCCAACTTCGCCAAAATAGGCTAACTTCTTCACCGGACCTCCAAAATTACTTCCGATTGCGCTCCTAAGTCTTAAATCATCCCCCGAAACTAACCGAATCATCGGAATTCAGTTCCGAACCGTCTAACTCATAAGTCAATATTGGGTTGACTTTTCCAACTTAAGCTTTCCTTAAAGAGATTAATTGTCCTTTTTCCTACCAAAATCAATCCGAATTGACTCAAAGTTTGCACACAAGTCACATTCGACATTACGGACTTGTACCAACTTTCGGAATCGCATTCTGACCCCGATATCAAAATTTTCACTTCCGGTAGAATTTTCTCAGAAACCTTCAAATTCCTATATTTAGCCAAATGACTTCAAAATGACCTCCGGACATCCGAATTCACTTCCGATCGATTTCCCAACTCCAAAATCACCATACGGATCTATTCCCAGACTCGGAATCCCAAATGGACATCTATAACTCTAAAATGCCTTCCAACCCAAATTTATGAAATTTTTCTAAAATACTAACTTCCACCATATACGCCGAAATGCTCACGGTTATCAAAAACCAAATCCGGACATACGCCCAAGTTCAAAATCATCATACGAGCATACTGGAACTTTTAGATCCTAATTTCGAGGTCATTTACTCAAAATTCCAATCCTAGTTCATTTCTTCAACTTTAAGCTTTCAAAATGAGAATTTCCATTTAGATTTGACTCCAAACTTCCTGAATTTTAATTCTGACCATACACACAAGTCAATATACCTGAAATGAAGCTGTTCATGGCCTCAATATGCTCAATGACGCGTCGGGGCTCAAAACGACTGGTCGGGTCGTTACAATAACACACAAAGATGAGTTCTCAAAGTTGAGGAAACAAGTTAGTATTTCTAACATGAGGGAGAGACAAGATACAACAGTCGAGAAAAGTTACATGAAATGAATTATCATTTATACATCTAGATCCCCGAATAAAATAATATGAACTTGAAGTTCATAAAACGATAATTCATGTGCAATTTATTGCAAAGCATGACAGACGCATTCGCTGACCCAAATAGAGTAACTATATTCTCATTGCAAATGCTCATATTAAGTCCTAGAATGACAAAGTCTATGGTAAGCTTAAAGCGTATAGACAATCGGTTTCAAATAAACGCAAATGATCATAATAAAGGAGGCAAGTGATCTAGAAGATCCCATGACGTAACACTTCATAATATCTCATGAGAGATTCAGCTAGTGTACAAGATTGGGATGTGAAGGCTCAAGGATGTGAATTGATGCTCTCATCACGGGGAGTTAATGCGCGTTGCACTCTTTTTTCCTTACAAGGTTTTATCCCACTGGGTTTTCCTTGTGAGGTTTTTAACGAGGCAATCAAAAGGCGTATTATTAGATATGTGTACTCTTTTTCATTTTTTAGATTTTTTTTACCATTGGGTTTTATTTTAGTTAAGGTTTTAATGAGGCACATTACTTATTGAGTAGACATTCAAGGGGGAGTGTTAAGAATAGAATTCTATTTAGAGTGAATGTCTATCTTGTGGAGAGTTTTACTTTGTGACTAAGTCATATTTCTCCTATAAATAGAGGGGTCTTACCCCATTGTAAATCATCCCAAAATTCAATAAGAATTCACTCTCTCTTTCTCTGCAATATTGTTCTTCTTCTTTTATTATTTCATAACAGTTCTCTTTTTATTGGAATTTTTACATTCCTATGCCTCATAGGAAACCTTATTACCCGCAATATTTAAGGTTTGACTTGATTACACTTAATATATCAAATTATCAATTCTATACCATAGTGTATTTTTTCCCTGAGCCGAGGGTCGGGAAAAAGCCTCTCTGCCCTTTCGGGTGGGGGTAAGGCCTGTCTACATATTATCCTCCCCAGACCCCACATAATGAGACAATACTGGATAATTGTTGTTCTTATTGTTGTGTATTTTAAGGGTACAATTAATGCATCATATATCCCTCCTTAATTCAAGGTACCGTATTTCCCTAAGATCATACCCGTGGCTAGCCAACTGATAGCTCCTCTGCTTCAATTAATGGTAACTTGGAGCTATTTATCAGAAAGATTTTGTGATGAGATCACGTGATGGTGTTAGGATTTGGTGTTTCTAGGTGAGTAACTCTAGTGTTGAGTTCTTTGCTTTTGAGAGGGACTGAGAAGCTCATGCAACTTGTACGTTCTTATAAAATGGATATTTCTATAACGGTACTATCAACTTGTACAATGAAGAATAATAATATTACGAAGTACCATTTACCAATTCTCGACGTAATAATTAAGAAAACTAAAAAAAGTGATTTTCAACATATTAATCGAATTCTCTCAATGAAACCAAATTTCAAATGGTAAAAATAGTGAATTGGTTTCATTTCCAACAGGACACGTGCGTACACGACATATGCCATCAATTTCATAGTCCAAATTCTAGAACAATATCAAATGCAATAATATTGCAATATTTCTTATTTTTATCATAATAATTGCGTTTTTTTTAAGATTTGAAGAAGTTTTAATCCTTTGGATTTGTGAAAACAGAAAACAATGCATCTACAATCAGAATACAAATAATCTACAATTCATCTACAAAATATTTACAAACTAGGTATTATATCCCAATTCCCATTCGATCGTAGTTTAATTGGGATTTTCGACATAATTGCATTTTTTGCAAAAGATTTGTAGAAGTTTTAATCATTTTTTATTTGTGAAAACAGAAAATAAAGCATCTATAATTAGAATACAAATAATCTATAATTTATCTACAAAATATCTACAAACTGGTACATTGTATTTTTATATCCCATTCCCATTCAATTGTAGAATAATTATAATTTTTGACATAACTGCATTTTTCAGAAGATTTATAGAAGTTTTAGCCGTTTTTATTTGTGAAAACAGAAAATAAAGCATCTACAATCAGAATACAAATAATCTACAATTTCTGCAATACATCTTCTTCTTCTTATTCTTCGAGTTTCAATCTGAAATTCAGTCAAAACCAAGTCTAATCTTCACCAAAACCCCTCAAAATTGAGATATAAACTACAAACCATATTCCCGATTATTTTCAACAATACTCAATCCAAACAAATAATGATTTTTAAAAACTCAAATTTAAATTGAAAGCTTTCAAGCTTTTTAATGGCTGTCAGTGGTGAAAAATATCTAGAAAAATATTTACTTTCATAATTGTAGCACGCCTAAATAGGAATATCTGGAAGAATATTTAGTTCCAGATTTGTAGCACGCCTAATTAGGAAGGAATTAGCTCATAATAATTGGTATTTAATGAGTGGTATATATTTTGTAGAAATAACTGTAAACATTGCATGTAAATATGAAATTATGCACATTTTTTTGTAATAAGGTTTCATATATGAAAAAGGAAGAAAGGGTCTTATTTTTATTTTCTAAAAAGTAAGATGAAAGCCTTTTTTGTAAAAATCAGAAGTAACTCAAAAAAAAGGTGAAGAAAAAGACAATTAGGAATTTTAATTCTTTATTTCTCTCCTTGACGATGGAACATTTCTCATATTGGAAGAAGAAAAAGTTTTTGATGGGTATATATACAATTGCTGTTCTTTTAGCTCTTAAAGAGATAAGAAGAAGGCAAGTCTCGCACCATCGTCGTCGCTTGCTAGCTCGGCTACGGATTTGGTCAAATAGTTGATTGATTAATTTTTCGGACCAAATTTATTTGTTAATAGTAAATATTAACGTAATATTATTAAATATTTGTGTTTGTAACGTGTTAGCGAAAATGTAAAAGAAAGAAAATAATATTTAACGTGGTTCGGATCAAAATAATCCTACGTCCACCAAAGAATAATTGTCTTTCTATTATTAACAAAGGAATGGGAGATTTTCCAATTACACTTAAGAGAATATCTCTCTTAATTCTCTATTCACTACAATGTATTGTATTATTTTTGGGATTGTTTCTACAAATGAAGGAATGCATCTATTTATAGAGGTAAGAACATCCTCTTGATGTCATTGGTGACGTCAAACTACCTCCTTTTGATGTCATAGGTGATATCAAAAGAGGAAGCTTCCTCCTAGCATTCATGCTAACTCTTTCCACCAACTCTTCCAATTAGCATGCCATTGTTGACTAAATATAAACCAACGTTTTCAGCATGTCATTGTTGACTAAACATAAACCAACATTTTCATAGCGGAAGATTAATAATCCAAACTATCTATTTCATTGATTTTGGCCGTCCTCTTTTTGTACCAAAAAATGTTTCCTCTGCCCCGTTTTGATTTGCTTAAATTGTTATTTACATTATGACCATTTTACGTAACTAACCTCTCTTCATTTGAACTGATCAACAGGTTGGGGCTATAAATAAGTTGTCCATTCTTTCAGATTTTCCATACGAATTTCTGACTTATCCTCCTCTTTTCGTCGTCCTTTTGACTTCTTAAGTCGAGGTTCAATCGAAAATAGTCTCTCTACCCCCGGGGGTAGGAGTAAAGTTTACGTACAGACTACCCATACTAGACCCCACTATTAGGATTTTACTAGGTCGTTGTTGTTAACATAGTCTTGATTGACATGACACACGGCAGAGTAAACGACAGGCTAGATGTTTGGAGACAAACCCTAGAGTCTAAAGGTACAGGTTATCCCTAGGAGGTGAAGCTTTAAGTATCTTGGGTCAATAATTTATGAAAATCAGGAGATCGATGATAATACATCGTATTGGAACGAGTGGATAAAATGGAGGCTCGCAATCGGTGTCCTATGTGATAAGAATGTGTCGGTGACACTTAAAGATATGTCTATAGAGTTGTTGCTAGACCAACTATATTGTATGTGATAGAAAGTTGACTAGTCAAGAACTCAATAAAAGTAGCATAAATGATGATGCTTAGATGAATGTGTGGGAATACTAGGAGAGGTAAGATTAGGAACAAAGATATACAGGATAAGGTGGAAGTGACATCGATGGTGGACAAGGTGCGGAAAATGAGACCAGGATAGTTAAGGCATGTAAAGAGATGAGCACATATGCCCCAATGAGGATGTGCGAGGGATTAATCTAAAGAGAGGAAAAAATATACTAACAAAATTAGGGAAAAGTGATTAGACAGCACATGATATATCTTCAACTCAACGATGACAATGACTCAAGATAGAAAAGTATAGAAGTTAAAAATTAGGGTAGAAAATTAGTAAGTAATGCTATATTTTCTTTCTTTTCTAGAGGGAGCATGATTTTTGGTTTGACAATCCTATCTGCTCCTTCTTCTCCTAATCAGTATCATTATTATTTTTCTATTAATATTTGATTCTTCAATTTATTATTACTATTATTTCTTTTAGTTTCTACCTTTACTATTTTTGCTATCAGTACATTTCTTTTCTATTTTTAACAATACTAGTATAGTACCCGTGCGATGCGCGGATTAATTTTAAGAAAAGAAGAGTTTAAAGAGATAATAAAACTATGTTTATTGCAATTAGAATTAGCGATCGAATACAGAAGGAGTTATTCTAAAATTAAAAGATGAATTTTGTTGAGAGTAATATAGGTTGGTACATAAGAATGAATTGCATTATATTAGCATTTGAAGAAAGGTCGGAAAACCTGTGAAGCTACATAAGATGTATGGTAATCTCCAACAAATATATGTAGATGTTGTAGTAATCCTTTTTTTTTTGTTCTCATAAAAAAAATACACTTAATTTTCCATTCTATCAGAAGTTACACTCTTGTAATGAACACAAATAGATGCTGCATTTAATATCCTTTCATGGGAAAGAATACTGTAAAATTAAAGATTTTAGAATGAGTACTAAACAATAATCAAGTACCTATGTTTGCGTCAAAGAGAAAGAAACGGAAATTCGAGGAGCAAATAATAAGCGAAACAAAATATATCAGATAACATATTTTCAACAATAACTTGTATGATATAATGATATAACAATTTGGATGAACAAAATAAATGAACCCGAATTAGTAAGGTAAAAAATAATTAAAATACATTTTCATCTTGTAGGACCAATTCAATCGAGAAAATAATGCCTGGATTAAAACGATCCGGTACTTTCCACAAACGGACAACACGAACTTTTAACTTCCATTGCATCTTCGAAATAGTTATATCTTTGATGAAATCAATGTGAGTAGCAATCTTTTGCATAGGACGTAAGTTTTGTATAAATCTTTATATAAGAATGAACAATAAGATTGAAGGTTGTGTAGTTGTAGAAGATATATATATTTCCACGTTTGTACAGTTGCAACACAGACATGTAAATCACAGTTGAGGCAATGAAATTCGTGGAAAAGTGGGTTGAAGGTATGGTGTTTTTCCAGCGTTAATTTAGGTTTACTTTAAGGGAAGATGGAAAGGCAGTTAAAAATCACGGTTAGGAAGGGTTTTGATTTTAATTTTATTTACCTTTCAACAAATTAAATAATTAAAAGGAAAAACTCAGTATAATACAGAAGTAATTCAAAGGTCACGGTTATGAAGGCTAATGAAGCGTTTACGTTTTTTTTTTAAATAAATATAATCTTCCTATCCTAATAATACTCAAAGTAAAATTGTAATTCCTTTTTTTTACTTCATATAAATTTGGAAAAAAGTGACGGTTATAAGGCAAATTTAACCATTTTAATTACACTTTAAAAATATATATTCTTCATATCCTAATCCTAATAAAAATAAATTTGTAACTCCTTTTTTTAACTTCCTATAAATTTGGAAGAAATTCCTATAAATTTGGAAGAAAACTGATAGTTTTGAAGGAATGAGTAGTTTTTTTATTTAAAATAAATTAAATTACAGTTCCTATCATAATCCTAATCAAAATGTCATTGCATTTGGTTGTTTTTTAATTGGTAAAAATTAAGAAGAAAAGTGACGGTTTTGCAAGGAACGGAATCAGTTTTTTTTTTTTTTAAATAAAATTTAGTCTTCCTCCTAATCCTAATTAAAATAAATTTGTAATTAGTTTTTTTGTACTTCCTATAAATTAGGAACAATGTCTTAATGAGCCACATGTTAATTCATTGCTTTGACACTTGTCTTCATGAGAAGCTTTTGTCTTTGGCTTTTAATATGTGATATACTTAAACTATCATTTAATAACACTGTTTCAGCAAATTCAAACTCATATCAAAAGTTCAACAATTGAAACAATTGACGTTTTAATCATACATGGAGTAGTAAATACCAAAGAGAAAATCAGTAAACAAATTTAATAGCTAAACATGATGGCTTCGTAAATTCAAAACAAACCTATAACACGAATAAATTCAGATTTCAGTTATGAATTCGATAAAGGGTCATATATGAGTATGGAGTATCTCAAAAGGCTCAAACCAAAAATCGATAGAAAAATGACCAAATAAGGTCTGAAATAGCGTGAAAAATCTAGCAACAGAAACAACACGTCAACAATGAAAACGCAATGACTCAACTTCAAAGCGAGCACACATACGCATATTCGAATTTGAAACACTTCAAATCTCAATTGAGAAACGCAAAGAAGAAGCTTAGAAGCTAATGTCGAAATGGAACTTCTGAGAACGAAACCGCCGAGAGAATCAAACTGGCCCCCTCCTTTCGTCTCTGTGTGTGTCCTATATTGATAGAATATGTGGATGTGCTGGTTAGTGTAGATGTGTGGAGGGAAATGGAAGTTATTTTTAGATGTGTGATGTGAGTGGGGGAAAGGCATGAGTGATGTGGGAAAGTGGGAAAGTTGGGCGTGAGAAAGTGGGGGTAATGCATGAGTGAAATGGGGGAAGATGGGTGATTTTATTTATTTAATTTTTATTTTTATTTTTTAAATCTATATAATTTATTTAACTTTTCCTAAAACCTTTTTTTATTAAATAAAAGAAGATTAAAAAAAATACACACACACATATATATACCAACTTACTTTAAGACTTAAAAGAAACTATGTAAATAAGAAAACTCAATATTTAGACTAAAGTTTAAATTATACCAAGAAAATACTATTATAAATTACATCTAAATTAAAAGAAATCGAATATATATAAATCGAATATATTCATCTAAGAATATGAATATTTTTTAAAAAAATAAATATAATCTTCCTATCCTAATAATACTCAAAATAAAATTGTAATTCCTATTTTTTACTTCATATAAATTTAGAAAAAAGTGACGGTTATAAGGCAATTTTAATCATTTTTAATTACATTTAAAAAATATTCTTCATATCCCAATACTAATAAAAATAGATTTGTAATTCCTTTTTTTAACTTCCTATAAATTTGGAAGAAAACTGATAGTTTTGAAGAAATGGGTAATTTTAATCCTAATCAAAATGTAATTGCATTTGATTGTTTTTTAATTCGTAAAAATTAAGAAGAAAAGTGACGATTTTGCAAAGAATGTAGTCAATTTTTTTTTAAAAAAAAAAAATTAGCCTTCCTCCTAATACTAATTAAAATAAATTTGTAATTAGCTTTTTTGTACTTCCTATAAATTAGAAACAACGTCCTAAGACATATGTTAATTCCTTGCTTTGACACTTGACTTCATGAGAATCTTTTGTCTTAGGCTTTTAATAATATATAAAAGATTATATTATATAGATTGTTTTAGTTTCAATTTTAAAAGTATCTAAGCAAAAACATAGGACTCCGTGAGTAACTAAATTGGTTAATTATTTAAAATTTTATTAGCTTTTTTCTATTTTAGAATTTTCTTGAATCTCCAATTATTTTGGAGATTTCTCCTAAAGTTTGACATGTGTTGATTTGTGGGTAATCCACTTGGCATCCTCTCATAGTTTTACTTTTGTTATTATATATAGATAGATTTTTCAAAAGTAATAATTCTAAAAATTAAAAGAGAATGTGTAGCGGTTATATTGTGAACGGTTTTTACAAAAATTTTCATGAAATAAATTAAAGGAAAAATCCTAATAAATAACAAATTCAACCTCCTAATTGAACTTCCTAATAAGTAGGAGCCATGCTGAATGTGCCAAGTGTCAGGTTAATGGTGTCCACTTGGCTTCATGAGAGGCTTCTTTCCTTGGCTTTTAAGTATAAAACTAGTAATCGTACCCGCGCGATGCGCGGTGAATATTAAAAAAAAAATTAAGTTATAATTATTCTTGTTTGATATTATTAGATTGTATTGCTTTATTAAATTTTATTTGTCAATACGATATACCCAACCTTACCGATATTTTAGTAGTTAATTTCTTTGTAAATTTTTATTAAATAATTTTTTGTTATTAACTAATTATGTCATATGGCTTTTATCTAGGCTATCACTTGTATTAATATGGTGTCTTTTCTTTGATATTTAATAATATATAGATAGAATATTAACATATCAATTGTTTAATATTTTTGTATGCTATTTTTTTATAATATAATAGGAGATATATATTTTATTACTATTGAAAATATTTATTTTTATTTTTAATTTTATTATATTTTTCTCCATTTTAATGAATAGATATACTTTTTATTTTATAAAATAAAAAAGAAAATAATTTTAAAAATGAAATAAAAAAATTAACTAACATAAATCAACTCTCCCCCATGTTTTAGTAGTTAATTTAGGTAGTTAATTTCTTTATTGATTTTTAATAGATAATTTCTTTCTTATTGACTAATTATTTCATAAGTTATTTTTCTAGACTACCACTTGGCATAAGGAGAGAGCTTTATACTCTCCTTTTAATAATATATAGATATAAAAGTTATATAGAATATAAGATATAGAATATTTGAAAGAAACTACTCCACTATTTGAATCAAATTTTTTTTTATTGCTTTATTTTTGTTTTTTTATTTTAAAACAATTATAAACTCCAACTTAAAACTATTCCCCAATCTAAAAAGGTAATTATTTTTTTTTAATTTTATTTTTTCATTTTAAAACTCCAACTTGAAACTACTCACCGATTTGAATGGGTAGTTTTTCTTCTTCTTCTTTCGTTTTTATTATTATAGTTAAAGTTAATTTTTTTTCTATTTTTTCTATTTTAAAATAATTTTAACATTCTAACTTGAAACTACTCCCACCCATTTTGAATTTGTAGTTATTTTTTTATATATTTATATTTTTGAATTTTTTATTATAACTAATTATGAGATATCTATATTTATTAATTAAAATAAAGTAACCATATATATATAGTGTTTCTGTGTGTGTGGTAGTTTTTTTCTTTTATTTTTTTATTTGTATAGATATTTAAATTCAAATATAATAACTAATAACTAATTATTAACTTAAAAACTACTTAGTAACTAATTATGTCACGTGGCTTTTTTTATGCTGCCACTTGGCTTAAGGAGAAGGCTTTATCCTCTCCTTTTAATAACATGTAGATATAGATTTTTATCATAATTTTTTACTTTTGTATTTTTCAGACCTATTTTGAGAAAAAAATCTAACGGTAAGTCATTTTTCTAACAATTATAGCAATTGACATACAATCCAAAAGCAGTAAAAAAAGATGATTTGGATCTCAATGCTTATAATCTTTTTTGAGGCATGTCGATCACAACAATTAATACAACAACAACAACAACAACTACCCAGTATGTTCCCACAAAGTGGGGTCTGGGGAGGGTAATACGTACACAGGCCTTACCCCTACCCGAAAGGGTAGAGAGGCTGTTTCCGGCCGACCCTCGGCTCAGAAAAAGGGAGAGGAAATCAACAAACAAAACAAAACAAAACAATGTTAGTAAAATCCGGGATAAATCAAATAAATAATTATCTAAACATAAAACCAAAAGTAGAATGACATGCAATAATACCAATCGATCACAACAATTAATCTTTTTACTAAATCAATATTCAGATCTGTTAACTATCACACGTCTGTCATCTTTCATCTCAAAAATGACAGTATGACACCAAGTTTTAACGGCTCATTGGAACACAGCATACTTTTAAGTTAGAAAAATGCCTAAACAAAATATTTTAAAGATATAAAAAATTATCGAGAAGAAAAGCAGAAAAAAGAATAAGGCTAAATGGAGTAAGAGTTCCTCTCAGACAAATGCCTCGTATTGTCCTCACGATTTAAATTGAATGGATTTCAATCAGACTCGTCATCTTTGTTGTTCATCACTGAGGAACTCCAAAACCAGCATCACTAGTTACATAATTTTAAAAAATGGAAAACTTTCAAAATTTGTTATCGCAAATGTACCATAACAATTATACATCATTGTTTTTAAAATACCCTAATATGAAAATAGTGCAAACTAAATTGATAGGAGTATAACAAATCAAAACATTAAATGATCTTTACATTTCTATTTATACATTACAATTTTTATATTACTAATCTTGCATTAAAATTCACATTATTAATTTTGCATAACTTGATTCTAAACTAAGTAACCCCTAAGAACTAATTTTTTATGATTTTGTTTTCTAAGTTAAGATGCAATGAAACTGGGCAACGGTGGCGGTAAATATGTAATCCGCAGATTTATTTTACCGGCTGTTCCTATAAATATGTAGCAATAGTCAGCAGAATAATCTAAAATTTTAAATGGAAGAAAAATTTAGCAGAGAAGAAGAAGAGGGGTCAAAAGTAGTAGGGAGTTCCTCTCAGACAAATGCCTCGTATTGTCCTCACGATTTAAATTGAATGGATTTCAATCAGACTCGTCATCTGTTTGGTTCATCACTGAGGAACTCGATAACTAGCATAACTTTGTAAAAAACAATGAAATCAAAATTAAACTAAAAAAGTAAAGAACTAAAGCTTGAAGGTAATATTGATTGCCATTAAAGGAGATGCAGCAACCGATTGCAAACCAGTTAGTACTTATAGGCGTGAACGAATTTAGGGTTTAGGGTTTTTGGGATTATCAGTAGGGCTGGCCCAAATTGGCTACACTCGTCTGGGCCAGGATTGACTAAGCTGAACGCCCAGCTTCTGGGCTTTTCTCATTAATTCATTACTCCTCTAATTCAAAATAAGTAATTTTTTGATTATTTTTACATATATTAAGAAATTTATCTTTTAGCATTTTATCAATAGAATTGACCATATTAATCTTTACTATCTCACATAAATACCCATAACACATATTTCAACACTATTTACTCCAAGGATAATGTAGGAAAAAAATAATTAATTCATTCTTAAAATCTGAAAAAATCACTTATTTTGGACCACAAGAAAAAAACCAAAAAATTACTTATTTTTGACCGGAGGAAGTAGTAAATTGACACATAGCATAGTTTATGAGAGCCTGTTTGGAAAGCTGCATGAGAATAAGATTTGGGTGTAATTATACAATTTGGCATGTTTGTGTGATAAAGTAATTATTTGGTCAGTGTAGAATTGGATGTAATTAGATAGGTGTAATTACATTGTCCAATTCTCAAGAAGAGGTGAAAATGGTGATAATTACATTGTATAAATACAATGTTATTACCTTTTAATTTCTTTCCTTTTTTGTTTTTTATTTTGATTTTTTTCTTTATAACTTTTTATTTTCATTATTCTAATTCTTTTATTTTTAATTTTTAGTTTTATTTTTACATTTTTACATTATTTATCTTTTAATTTAATTTCTTTATAAATTTTAAAATATATTTTTCTTTGTACATTATTTATCTTTTATTCTCGCCTTTTGCTCCTCGTGAATTCATGTAGTGCTCATATATATATATATATATATATATATATATATATATATATATATATATATTATTTAACTTAAATGCGTTATTATTCTAGTTTTTAAAACTACACCCCCTAATGATATAAATAATGAGTATTCACAGACTTGGCATATAATGAGTGATGTCATTAAAGTGGAATGAGACTTTAAACTTATTATATTTCCTAATTTTAAGTTGTATTGGAAATTATTTTTATTATGTTGGAATTTGACATATGTTAGAGTCTTTTTTTTGAAATTTTATAATTGTGTTATATTCATGGTTCTAATTTACTTAGTAGTACTATTAGCGTGTTCTTTCACGTTCCATGTTGTTACTTTTTAGTTAGAATTGATAGATTATTTTAGTCAAATATCTTAATAATGTTATGACATTATATTTATAACTATTAATTTATTTTATCAAATATGCACTCCATGATAGTTAACAAAACGTATTTTAGTTTTTATAATTAATTAAACTAAATACTATTAATTTGGAAACTATATATCAATTATTTTTACAATATTAATTATAACATATAATTACTAATTAATGTATATTCAAGAAAAAGAATGCTTCTAAAATCCAAATCTAATATCATTTATACTTAATTAAAATCATGTATAAACATATATTTACATTAACTTTTAAATTTGATAATTACTTCATTTAAAAATTAATCTAACTGTGTAATTATACTTGTGCAATTCAATAACATGCTTATAATTATACTGTAATTATGTTATGACAAACAAATATGTCGTTGTAGTTACTATATTGTGTAATTACTACCCTAGTAATTACACCAAATTCAATTACCAAGTGCCTTTACAAACATGCCCTAAAAGGAAAAATCACCTTTTATATATATATATATATATATATATATATATATATATATATATATATATATATATATATGTAACTTTTCCTTTTATCCAGTAACAGGGGCGGCTCAACACTATCGGAGGCCTAAAGCAAAACTAGCATAAGAAGCCTTTAACATTTTTTTCAAAATAAAAAAAGAACTTACTATATACTATAATTTATTAAAATTTAATTTTCTAGTTTTTTAAGATGCAAAATTATGAATAATTATCTTAATATAAATTTCTTCTAATAATTCTTTTCCAATCGGTACTATAGATAATCCATTTGATCTTTCTTGTGCCATGATTGATTTTAAGTAAGATTTTAATCCGATTCATTAATTTGACGTGAAAATAAATATTTGTTGCTTTTGCAATATACTTCTCCCATGTTTTAGCTTAATAGACGAAAATTTCAAAACAATAGGATCTCTTGGAGGCACAAATGAAAAATATAATAGTAGTAACGTTTGATTGTGAACTTAACTTAAAAAAAATGAAAATCAAGAAAGAAAGTGAAAAGATTTACGTAAATTATTTAATGAGGAAAAGCCATAATCACTTGATTCCTTTCATACATTTTGCATTTACACGTTAGAGGCTTAATTTTAAGGAATATAGATATTTTCCTTTTCAGTTTTTACCAAAATATATAATAAGATTAAAAATACTTAATTCAGAAATAAATTATAGGATAAAAAATGGGGCCCCTCAAATTGGGGGCCTAAAGCCTTAGCTTAAGTGGCTTTAACCCAAAGGCCGGCACTGGCTAGTAAATAGGCGAAATACATAAATGGCCCCTCCAAGTTGTCCTCAACGGTCAGCCAGATACCTCAACTGACCTCATTTTCAGTTGGACACCTTAAATTATTTTTCAGTATATCACTTAAACACTTCAGAGTGACATGGCAAAGTGTGTGTTCTACACTCGCCTGACAGCAAGTGAAGGCTTTTAAAATTATAGTTTTTTCTTTTCTTTTTTAATTTAACTTGTGGAGCCCACTTTTTCTCACTCTTTCTTCTCCAAAATTTTCTTCTGAACCTTAATTTTCCACAATTATCAAATATATCAAAGCAAAGACAACCCCCAGTAATGTCGTTGTCACCTCCACTCCCGGACCAAAACCAGCGTTCAATGTAAATCAACCCCTTTCGTTCTCACAACAATCGACCTAAACTTCCACCGCCTTAACTTACACAAAGATTCATAGGAACACTAAGATTATAGCTCGTAAAATTGACTCCACCGAACAAGTACTACTGTTGACATTTTCAATTTCTTCTTTTTTCTATTTTTTCTTCCTCTTCTTCTTCTAGCCATGTTTTTACGGATTGGTATTTCTTTTTTAATCCAAATGTGAAATTTTTGCTTCCACAACTGCTTCTCAAAAGAAAAACGATTTGCTATTGTGTGACTGTGTGTGTGTTTTAGAATGTGTTCAACTCACTTGTTTGTTTGAAGAAGAAAAAATGGTCTCTCGGCAAAACACCTAATATTGGGAGGAGGCGGTGTGAAAATTAGATTAGAAAGGTGTGAAAATTAGGTGGGTTTCATTTTATTTTAGGAAAAGAAAAAGAAAAAATTTGGGTTTTTGCCGGAAAATCTATTCCGACAAGCTCCATTAATTCCGGCGAGCTCCATTTTGCCTTTTGGGATTGACTGAAGAGAATGAGTGAAAATAAATTTTGCAGTGAATAGCTTCTATTGTTTTTGCACATACACTTAAAGATGAAGAAGAAGAGGGGCGGCTGGGAGGCTAGGGTTATTTATTATTATTGCTTTTTTTTTCTTTTTTTTTTTAATAATAGGTGGCAAATTTTTAATTAAAATTACACGGGGCATTTTCTTATTTGTTCGTTTCACATGAACTTGAGAGTGTATTTCACGCGAGTGGGTTGATGGAGTCGGGTGTTTAATTGACCTATTATATTGAAGGCTTGAGGTGTCCAACTGAAAATAAGGTCAGTTGAGGTGTCTGGCTGACCGTTGAGGATAACTTAAATGTGCCGTTTATGTATTTCACCTAGTAAATATAAATAGTGAATTGAACGAGATATTTGTGTAAAGGTGAGTAACATCATGGATAAATGACCATACATCACTCACTCATTCAAAGATCGGTTCTTTTTGAGAAGTTTGGGATCTAGGGGCTGCGCATGAGTTCAGAATTGAAATGCACATGGCCACATCATTCATTCCCGCAAGAAATGCACATTCATTGAAATAAAATTCCACACGTCAATAGTAAGCTACATGCATTGTAATTATGCATTCCTGCCGACTTCAATTCTATATCAGTTTTACTCTATTTATTTCATATCCTTACCCATCTATGATATGAGCACTCTTTCATTCATAATTAATATTTTCAATCGATATACATTGATTACATACGGATTATATATAGTTATACCCATATTATATATATATTTACCAATTATTTTTAATTTGCAGGATTATATGGATTAATTCTTCTCACCTTTATATTCCTTACACCTAATGACCTAAACAGTGATGTGGTTTACCTTTTTTTTTTGTTGGTGATCAGATAACTTAAATTCAATAATTAAAAAAACCAAGCAAGAAGCGTGGATCATAAACTTTGGTCAAAAGCGGATTAGTAGAAGTGCACTTGTAAGGCCAGACTGAATTACGTGTCCGCAAGTATTGTAGACACACGTGTCCATCTGATCTGGACTTGGACAAAAACCACTTGAGACAGACTGTACGCGTTCAGTATTCCTCAGTATTTCAAATCAGAGATCAATAATACTTGAAACTTTTCAGATCTAGTTGGAAAAATGGGGAGAATGGATTATTTGGCAATGAAAACCGATGAAGACACTAACAAATTGATTAATGAAGACATAAATGAGCTAAAGTTAGCTGCTAAGAAGCTATTTGATCATGCCACTAAACTTGGTGGTCTTGGATTTGGTACTTCTTTCCTCAAATGGGTCTCCTCCTTTGCTGCCATGTAATCTCTATACTTCCTTTTCCTTCCATTGTCTTACTTCTTTATGTCTAAGGAATGTGGGAAATGCTTTGCGCTATAAGATTCTTTTTTATTTGGACATGGAATAGCTTAAAACTGTCGAGGTTTTCACTTTCTAAAAGTGAAAATTCATACTACTTTCTTTTATCATAAAGTATTTCTGTTTTCTGAAGAATTAATAAAAGATTCTTTTACGAATTTGGTTGTTCGTTGGATAATAATTAATTTGTTTGATTTACCGAGTAGGAGAGGATAATATTTTTGAGCTTGTTGCAGCTAGAACTTCAGTTCAGCATGATATGGAATACCATCTTTGTTTTTCTTTTTCGTGATTTTGGGGATCATCTTGTTTAGCTGCTATAGTTTGTTACTATAAAGCTTAATGTTGTATCTATAGTCCCTCAAATTCAATGCTTTGCTTTTACATTACTAACCCTGTTCAAGTTTACTTTGCTTCTAACATATTATGAATAGGTCAATACCAACTCATTGCCTTATAATTTCCTAAGAGTAATTTTCCTATCTATTTTTTTCATGTTGTGTCTATTTATAGATCTCAAAAAAGTAATTTACTTTGAAAACATGAGGAAGTCCAGGAGAAATTTTCGTTGTATCTATTTAAAAGGGAAGAGACATCCCAAATGTTGACCTGCATTTCTTGACAAACGTTTCATCCTATACATAGCTGCACTGCGTCAAAGAATCTCTGTCATTGATCTCCTTCACTGTAATGCAAAAAAGAAGTCTAGGGGTTTCTCCCTACATCTTAGTGGGTGCAGTGGAACTTCAAACTGTTGACTCTAAATCTTGAATCCACCTTTACATGGATATGAGATGTCTATCTGTCTTATGCTAATACCGTAATGGAATCTTGGAAGTCATTCTTTTTTCTTGCTCCCTATCTTTGATTTGTCACTGTAGTTTTATAGGCAATAATAGATATTGCGATATCATCTCAATCAGTCTGTATGTCCAACTTGGTGGATCGAGTTACGTGATGCCCGTTGCTGGTATCCTGTGAATTAGTCGAGGTGTGCGCAAAGCAAGCTGGCCCGGACACTATGGATATCCAAAAAAAAAAAAAACTAAGAATGGCAAAAGAAGACATCAGGAGAACCTATGAAAACATTGTGTTACTTTGCAAAGCTTAACTTTACGCATATGCTTGCCTTGATCATATCCAAAAAAGAAAGTTAAGTAATCCCGTGTGTCCTTGTAAAGGAACTAGCCCACTCCCATACTTGATATTAAGTAATCACTCCAAAGAACATGACATGATGCTCATACTCATTGTCTGGAATCGAGGTATAGCTTTTTCTAGGCATGAAATATGCACTTGAGGCTTAAAGAAGGGTTCATTTCAAAACGTTGTATCTACTTTGGTGCACCAAATTAAATTATGCTCAATTCCTATCTTGGTAACATTTGCTGTTTGAGATTTCTATGATTTACTTGCACTGCTCTTTAGATTGTCTACTTGTTCTTTCTGTGGTTTAGCTTATTTCCGTTCAACCGTTTCATTGCTCGGCCGTTACTCTCTCTGCTTTCTACCTTGTGCAGGAAGTTGCTTTTTTTTTTGTGCATGATGTTTAGTGTTCTTGCTTTGTTGTTTAGACGCTTCACTTGTATTCTTGAAGTAAAAGAAAACTTATTATAATATTTTAGTAAATGTCTGCAATATATAATTGTTTTAAGCTTTTAGATGAAGTAATTCAACTATCTAAATCTATGTTGCTCGGACTCTCCAAAAATGTTGTTGGGTGGGGGTCGGATCTTTCAAAAGCAGTGTATTTTTGGAGGATCCGACATGAGTGCGGCAACATTTTGGAGAGTCCGCGCAACATAAATTTGAATAGGTATATTCTGATGTTGTAAGGGAAGCTGGTAAAATAAGATTTATTTTTGTGGAATGTGGTCAGTTTGCTGGTTGCAAGTAACTCAAAATGCTTAAATTTATTTCATAGTCAACCGCAGGATTGTATTATCCAATGGTTTCTTTTAGAATAGAACCTAGAGTTTACACCTTTTTCCCGGTGGATTTTGTTATAACCAGTGAAACAAATATTATCTGCAGTTATTTGCTGATACTGGACCGGACAAACTGGAGAACAAATATGCTGACTGGACTTCTGATCCCCTATATTTTCTTCAGTTTCCCTTCAGTGTTATTCCACTTATTCAGGTAAACTTCTCTAGTTTGCTACTGTTTGATTTTCCTTGCTTCTTTGCCATGCATGAAATTCTCTTTTCACTTGATCGCTACCCAATTGAAAGAGATTATTTTCTTCATTAAGTAATTCTCGTTTTTAATCTTCAGAGGAGAGGTTGGGAAATGGATTGCTTTCGTTGCAGTAGTACTCAGGCTTTTCTTTCCACGACATTTTCCTGGTATGAACATTAGCTTTTGATTTATACAAGGAAAACAACCTATTGGTTATTGTTGTTATTTTTTGTGCAACTAAGTTTTTTGCTTTGTAATTCAAGTTTGTGTTATCTTCTCCGCTGACTGGTTCTTAATATTCAAAAAACAGATGGAAACGCTTTCTAGCAAGTAATATGCACCCCAAATTAATTAAGTACCAATTTGACATGTCATGGATCACAGAAGATATACAACAACAACAATAACGACCCAGTAAAATCCCACCAGTAGGGTCTGGGGAGGGTTGACTGTATGCAGACCTTACCCCTACCCCGGAGAGGACATAGAGGTTGTTTTCGGGAGACCCTCGACTTAGGACAATAGATATGTGACAATAAAACCCGTAAAATAATATCAACAACGTGAGAGACAGCAAATAAATGGAAAAGCAGTAACACAAATATTATGCAAATGTGTGAAATACAGCATAAATCGCTAGCAATGCTAGACAAAACACTATCATACTCGTCGGTACAAAGAGGGAAATCGGGACAAAGGGGAAAATCGCTCGACTACCCTTAACCTGCAACTCTAATGCACAGAAGAAGAGATATGCTCTAAATCTTCCAAACTGCATGGATATTGAACTTAAAAATGTTTAAGCGAATATACTTCTTTAAACTCCATTTAAATAGAGAAACACGATGAGTGAGGATTCATACAACTGATAACCCCGAACTTCACACAGAGATGAGATACTAGCTAGCCATCGATAGCAATAATTTTCAACTAATTGATTCATACTACCAGCACTTTCCTTTCTGTAACTATGTGAATGTTTTGTCAATGGAAAATGTGCTGAGTGCTTCACTGGATATTTTGAAAATAATATAGAAAGTTTTAAAGAAGTTGCAGCATGGCCATCTGGTAACAATCACTAGGTTTGTCTTTTAGATTTTGCTTTCTTTTGGTACATTATTCAAAATGTTTTCTGAAGCGTATAACATGATCTGCATCTTATGGTAATACATTTGCATCATGTACCTCTCATTGATGAACTAATATAGTTTCTTGGAATATTTACTTAATCACTCCCAACACAAAAATCTTGTGAGATACTACTTTAAGATCCTTTATATATATGGCTGCTTAATATTTATGCTACCAACGGTTGCTCTACGGTTTTAATATATATGCAAGGATTTAACTTATATGCTCCGACACTGTAAACTTTGTATCAGCATATTTAACTTGTTGTAGCAAGTTAGTTGCCTAACCTTCCAAGTTACTAACCCCACTTTTTATGGACGCCGCTACATGCTAACCCTTCTTTATGATATTGTCGTGGATCACAGATTGGTTGGAGATGCCTGGTTCACTAATCCTACTTCTAGTGGTTGCACCGAACCTCTTTGCTGAAACTTTCAGAGACAGTTGGGTTGGCACTGTGGTGTGTCTTTTGATTGGTTGCTATCTGCTCCAAGAGCACATCAGAGCATCTGGTGGATTCAGAAATTCCTTCACACAAAGCAATGGTATATCTAACACAGTTGGTATTGTCCTTCTGTTGGTTTATCCAATCTGGTCTCTAGTACTCCACGTCATTTGATAAGCTATCATTGCAAAGCTGAACTGTGTTTTGGTTGATGAATTTCAACGTTCAATGCTGTGAGCAGACCTCTTCCTTTACTATTAGACGATGAATAAGAATTTTTATATGGATTTGGTTTTGTTGTGGACGTGGCTTGAACATTTCTGGTTAAGTGATTGTAATTTGACATTTCAAGTAGTTATGACTGGATTTTGTGAAGTCCTATGCAACACCCCCCCCCCCCCCCTCTTCACACGCATTTCATGCTTCAGTTCAGAATATGAACTTGGTGACAACCAGTGAAACATGATTCTAGCATCAGGCAAATGCAAAATAAGTGTTCAGGAATTACCAAGAACCCACATCGAAGTAAATAAATATTTACATGAATAGTTAATAGAACACAGCAATAAAGGAAATGCGTTGATCTAAACATGGTTTGGTAAATGTGTTTCGTTTATATTATGAGAAATTTTTAGTACAAGACTTTTACACAGATGTATACCTATTTCACGAATAAAATTGTTGGAGGCATGTAAACTTTGTTAGAATTAAATTTATTAAATAATTTAGACTCTTAGATATTATTAGGCCAAATAAATATTATGGGCTAATATAATTGAATTAATTATATAAGTCAAATACATATGGGTTAAATAAATAGGTTCAAATCTATTGGGCTAGCCTATTTAATTGGGCTAAAGTGATAGAACCCACTTTATTAAACCCAAGAGGGCATCTTCCTAGAGGTCGAATGCCACGTGTCAAATGATGTGGCACGCCAAGTCAAACGAACGTGTCAATATGATAAGATATGCTAAGCCAAATTAAAAAGCTAATGAAACCTCGCCACATTTGCAAAAGACATGTTATGGCCAATTAAATGCGGCCACGTCACCCTTCAATCTCATTTGTCGGAAAGAGTTTGTTCTTATCATAACTCTTTCCTCCCACAGCTATAAATAGCGATCTTCATAACACAGAAAAGACGCCAGAAGTAATAACAAGAAGCAAGAGAGAGCTCGTGGATCAAATGCTGCAAATTTCTCTACCAATTTTAAGCTTCAATCAAGTTCAAGTTCAAGTTCAAGAAATTAAGGTCAACCTCAAGAACGAAGAACAAATAAAGATTCGAGGAGTACACGTTCAAATCAATGTTCGTGCTAGTGAATTCTAGATCATCGTTCGTGATGACAAATACAGATTCCAGATCAAGCTCGAAGAGCTCTTGAATTTATTTACAATTGAAAAGAAGAATAAGAGGATTCATAAAGATTGTACACTAATTCAAAATCAATACTACGATTGTCGCAATATTTTTTGGTTTTGATTATATTTTCTCGATACAATTTATTGCCTACAAATTCTAGCAAGCTCAGTGGGACAATCTCTACCTCTTATCTCAACTTTTCAATCACCAAAGTTCAAGAACATCGAAATGGCTTCAAAGAAAATCATCTCCACTTCAATTTCCACCAAGGCTGCTAATTCCTAGTTCTATGCTGATGTGGAAAACATACTCGAAGTTACATTTGGAAGCTTTGGACCATTTACGAGGAGCAAAGCAAGCTCTTCAGGACAACAAGCACCCCAAGTGTCATCCACATCTACCCCTGTTTTTGGATCTTCGTCTTCAAAATGAGGAAGATCTTCCACAAACGCACCCGAATGAGGAAGTGATATTGCTGAAAATCAAGAAAACCCAGGCTCCATTTGATCTCTCCGGATCCAAGAAATCTGTTGTGAAGGAAGATGATGATGCTTCAAGTGATAGATCCTCCTCACTTACACCATATAGCATGAGACAATCAAGGATCAATTTGTGTGACAATCTATGCTACTCCCCATCCACAACAATCATGCAAGCTATGGTGACAAACACTTCACCTGTGGAGGAGCAGTTGGTAAACTTGACGAAAGTAATCGCCGGCTTAACCAAATGCATGCAGAATTAAAATGCTAGAATTGACAAGCTAACAGACAGGGTGGGAATCTTGAAGGAAGAAGAATCCATCCATGCACCTCAAAAACCCCCAGAAGTTCAAGAGATTGATCCTCCCCCACGACAAGTTATATCCACTAAGGAAATTCCAGTCTTTTCGGAAGGGATGATTCCAAACAACCAACTAAAAGAGTTCATTGAAGAGACTATAAAAAATAAATAGAACTCACTTCCAAGTCCTTCTTTACCTATGCAAAGCCATACACTTCAAGGATCAATAAGTTGAAGATGTCTGTTGGCGAGCAACATGGGGCGTACTTCGTTGAGACATGCAACAATGCTGGGACTTATGGAGATTACCTTGTCAAGTAGTTTGTCTACTCATTAAAAGGAAATGCTTTTGTTTGGTGCACGGACCTTGAGGCTGGATCCGTTGATAGCTAGGATCAACTAGAGTAAGAATTCCTCAATTACTTTTATAGCACGAGACGTTCTGTGAGTATAATAGAACTTAAAAATACTCGTCAACGAAAGGGTGAACCAGTTATTGATTTTATCAATCGTTGGAGGAATGCAAACCTTAACTGCAAAGACATTCTTAGTGAAGCTTCGGGCATAGAGATGTATATCTAAGGCATGCATTGGGGACTATGCTGCACCTTGCAAGGTATCAAGCCTGGCACATTTGAAGAACTTGTTACTCGTGCCCATGACATGGAGTTGAGCATGGCCTCTACCGGAAATGAAAGGTTCCCTATCTATGAGCCTCGCAAAGGGAATAATAAGCAAGAAGTCAGGAAATGGAGCAAGTTTATACCCAAATCTGAAAACAAAGAAGTTATGAATGTCAACACATCACCTGTGAAGTTCACAACGAAGGTGAGCAAGAAGCAGAGTACAAAATTCACTTCTTTTTAAGATAAGCCAAGTGGAAAATGACTCTAAAAGAAATGCAAGAGAAGGAGTACCCATTTTTGGATTCTGATTTGCTATCCATTTTTGAAAAACTCCTCGAGTTAAATCTTATTAAGCTTCTGGAGATGAAACGACCAAATGAAGCTAGGAAAACAAATGACCCAAATTACTGCAAATATCACCGACTTGTAAGCCATCCTCTAGAGAAGTGCTTTGTATTCAAAGACAAAGTTATGGATTTGTCTTGTGAAAAGAAGGTCGTTCTTGAAGATGAGAAGGCAAGTGCGAACCAAGTCTTTATCACATTTGGCTCATTCAGTCTAGATAAGTTATGCAGTTTAAAAGAAATCAAAGATGAAAGATTACTGGAGAATAACAAAGTCGAAGTAGACTACCATGATAATGATGAAGGATAGACATTAGTGACTCTCCATAGGCGCCACAAAAGGAGCCCAAGAAAAGAATCAATACAACAACCAACAAGGAAAATGATGGTGAAAAGATCAAGGATATGGAATCCAGTTAAGCATTTGAAGAAAGCAAAAGTGGAGGTTCATAAATAGGAATTTTGATGCATTTTATACTCCTTCTTGCTTATACTTTGGTTAAATATTCATACAAAATAATCCCAAAAGGCTCACAAGTTGTGCTTGATTGCAGGTTTGATCAACAAAGTGACAAAATATCAAAGATCAGCTCAAAAGAAATAAAATTTGCACAAATACCAAAAACAAGGCAAGCTCCTGTAGAACAGGCCCATTGCGGCCCCATACCACTTTGTGCGATCTGCACTAGGAGATTTAGAGAGTTAAATTTTCAGGATTCAAGACAGTACGGCCACACACCATTTTATGCAGTCCACATTCAAGGCAACGTGGCTGTAGTCCATTCTATGCGGTCCGCGGTGCCAAGATTTAGAGAGGATTATTTTTCAAGTTTGAAGCCTATACGGTCCGCGGTCAACTTTGTGTGGACCACACTAGAAGCTTCTGCGGCCGCGGTCCATTATGTGTGGTCCGCAGAACCCAAGTTTAGAGAGCTATTTTTAAAAGCCAAAGCCCTAGTGCAGACCGCGGTCTATTTTGTGCGGTCCACACTAACCCCGCATGGGCAGTTTTGTCCAAATTTTTCAGCTTAGTATAAATAGATTCTTTTTTATTTTTAGGGTATCATATGTTGTAATACAGTAGTTTCGCTCTTGAGAAGACTTTTCTTAGTCATTTTAGGCACCTTGACTTAGTTTTAATCATTGAATCTTTGTATTTACTTTAGTAATTAATTATTGTCTTCATCTATTTCTTTGATTTTCTCTTCAAGCATGAGTAGCTAGACCCATTAGCTAGGGTTGTGGATCAACCCTAGTGTGGTTAATTGATGGATGTTGTGATTTAAGATTAGATTGACTATGGGTGTTTGTTATTTGGGTCAATTTTATGGTTTAATTTATGAATTAGTAGTTGCAAACACTAGTTTGTGCTAAGTTGACTTGGCTCTTCTTGAGAAAGAGAGCCTAAGTCTCCAAAATTGACTTAACAAGAAAATGGGATGGACTCAAAAGATTTGATAGTCCCAATTAAAGGGTTAAACCTCGAGAGAGTAATACCCGAGTTGAACCCTAGTTGCTTGGACAAATATGCATACCCAATTAGTCTTGAGAAACTCAATTGGGCAAAATTACTTTTTCTATCGAGAGGTGTAGAGTTTGTAGTATCGAGGAATGGTTATAACATATTGCTCAATCATGTTAATCCGCCTTGGATGCAAATACCCGTCAATTATCCACCTAGGTGAAAGTCACTACCCTAGTGCCATTTAAACTATTAAATACAACTTGTAGCAATTTAATCTTACTTTAATTTAGTTGCTATTACAATATATAGTTTGATCATAGTAGAATATAATGAAAAACCAAAAATAAATACAAGTGATATTTGGAACAAATACGCAATTCCAACCTAAATAGATACTCAACTCCAATTCTAGCTCTCTGTGGATATCGATCCCGACCCTAAATCGGGTAAAAGATATTGTGATCCTCTCTTGCTACTTATTAGTAGTACGGAGTTGGAATCGAACACTTATTGGCATCGTTGCCGGGAAGCTAGCTGTTTTGGCTATCTATTTAGTTAGTTTTGTGTATTGTTCTTTTTTCCTTCTTTGTTACTTACTTATTTGTGTCACTACTCATGTATCAATATGGCATTGAACAACGCTAATGACCCTCTTGGAAATATGATAGTGGGGGAGGAGGTAGATGATCTTGAGCAAGATAGGGTGCCTCTTGCACCTCAAGGACAACGGAGAGGCCAGAATGCCAATGCTAATCCAAATGATAATATTCCAGACCCTCCTCCGCCACCTCCAAGAATGGCTCCCAGAGTATTACCGAATCAAGAGTATGCGAGTGCTATAGTCCCTCCCTGAACCCAGGCGTAGAATTTTCAAATAACCAATGTGATGTTGACCTTGCTCGAGCAACGTGGTTATTTCACGGGTGCCTCTGATCAAAAAGCCTATAAGCATCTCAAGGGGTTCATAGATACATATTTGGGGAGAAAGCAGATGAATGTGTTCGAAGATGCTCTTTGGTTAAGACTTTTCCCGTTTTCCACTTCGGGGAAAGGCACTATATTGGCTCGAGACTACCCAACCATTCCATTATAACATGGAATGAGTTAGCGGATACGTTTATTGCTAAATTCTTCTCACCTAGGCATATGGCGACACTTCGAGAAGAAATATTGGCCTTTAAGCAAGAGCCAATGAAACCTTTGCATAAAATCTGGGAGCGGTTTAGAACAATGGTGAAAGAAACAATGATATAACCAAGGTGATGATTCAACAAACCTTCTATCGGGGTATCAATACCACGAATCAATGCATTGTGAACCAATTGGTTGGGGGAAATTTATGAAGCTTCCTTACATTGAGGCTTGTGAGATAATGGACGAGATGGATGACACTTCTTTGGCGTAGCAAAGTAGAGCGAATGTGCTCCAAGGTGACCCCACGGCGATCTATTTGCAAAAGGAATTACACGATCATGGTCAAGATATTACTGAGCTTATTACTACTATGAATCAATTGGCGAAGGCTCGATTGCAACTAGTCCAAAATCCTCGCCAAGTCAATGCCATGGAAGGTGTAAATATGATCGTCAATAAGAGTAGGCAAAGAGGGCAACAAGTTCAAGGGAATTATGAACAATATGATAATGATGGTGGTGGTTATTCTAATTATTGTTATGATAACCAAAGTGAAGAAGCACAATATGTCAACAACTATTAAGGCAATAGAGGAAACTCTTCAAACCAACAATAGGGACCCCAAGGAAATTGGGGCAATCAACAACAAGGTGGTTGTTTGGAACAACAACAATTAGGGCAACCAAAGGAATTGGAATGGTGATAACAATAATAATAATCAAGGTGGATGGAACAATGGTAACCAAGGAAACCGGGGGATAGGCTTTCAAAGGCCCCCAATGTACCAACAACCGAACATCCACTCCCTTTCCCTTCTCAAGGTCATAGTTCTTCAGGTAATGATATGGGTAGAATTGAAATGATGTTCGAACACATGATGAAGAAGAACCAAGATTCTGATGCTCAATTGGCTTATCACAACACCTCTATCCGGAACTTGGAGGTACAATTAGGCCAAATCTCTCAATCATTGAATACTCTCCCTAAAGGTGCTCTAACAAGTGATACGGTAGTGAATCCAAAGGGTGGAAACAATCATGTGATGACGGTTACAACAAGAAGTGGGAGAGGCGGTGATGTGCATGCCTCGAAAGATAAGCAGTTACGAATGATGATGTTAAGTTGCGGGAAGATGATGTACCTTTGATATTTGAAGTTGTGGTTGATAATGAGGTGAAAAATGATGTGAGAATTGACATTAATGAGGCCGAGGTGGAAACTCAAGATGTTGTGAACCCGTCTAGGGAACACATGATTGACATGCACGAGCCGGTGGTGCCCAAAGCCAATGGACATTTGCCTAGTCCACATCTGCCTTATCCTCAACGGTAGCAAATTAAAAGAGTGACAACCAATTCAGAAAGTTCATTGACATGATAAAAAGCCTTATAATCAATGTGCCTTTAGTAGAGGCACCAGAACAAATGTCGGAATATGCCAAGTTTATGAAGGATTTGGTGAGGAATAAGCGGTCGATGGATTGTGAAACAATAAAAATCACTCATCAAGTTAGTGCTATCATACATTAGATGACCCTAAAACTTGAAGACCCCGGAGGTTTTACTATCCCTTGCACTATTGGAAGTGCGGATTTTGCCAAGGCCCTTTGTGATTTGGGGGCTAGCATAAATTTGATGCCTTATTCGATCTTCAAGACTTTGGAAATTGGGAAACCTAGGCAGACCTCAATGAGACTTCAAATGGTGGATAGATCGATGAAGCGACCTTTGGTAATAACAGATGATGTGCTTGTTGTGAGCACGTGATTTTTACCCTACACATGAGTTATTCCTATAAAATTCAAAATAAATGATTTTTCCTTATTTTTTAAAAATTTGTGTGAATTTTGTGTTAGTTGTTTTGCATGTTATTTGCGTGTGATAAATGAAAATACAAAAATTTGCATTTTTAGGAAATTAATTCTTTTTTTAACAAATTAAAGAAAAAATCAAAAAAAAATTAGTTAGCTTTTTAAATTGAAAATTGCAAAAAAAGTAGGTAATTAGTTAGTTTTAATTAGTTCTAAATAATTACAAAGTAGGAAAATATAGAAAACATAATACAAAATTAAAATACAAAAATACAAATTAGAATAAGAGAGTGGAAGAACAAGAGATTGGGCTCGAAATACTCCAATTTTCGGGCCCAAAATGGATAAATTCCCCCCAACCGCCCAGCTACCCAAGTGCTTCACCCAAGCCCAAAAACTAACTACCCAGACCGGTCCCTAGCCCCAGCCCAATCCAATTACCCAAATCAGCCACCCTTTAAATCATGACCGTCCATTTTCTTGATCCAACGACCCCAATTTGTTATTACAACTTAAATACACCTAATACAAAACAATAGAGACATAACTTAAAACCTTAAAGGTTTCGATCCTTTCTGTCTCCTCTCCTAACAGTCGCCTTTCTCATCTTCTTCACCATGACAGTGCCGCCGCTAGGGTTCCGCCACCCACGGCGGCGACCGGCTTCCTTTCCCGGCCAAACCAACATCAAATTACTCCCATTCCTCTCCTTATCACTCCCCCACCATTAATTTCCTCCAAAACCCAACCGAATCCCTCAAATATTAAACCCTAATACGCGCCGCCACTCCCTCCCATGGCGGCGCCGTGTAACGACCCGGCCCGTCGTTACGGGAATTACCACTCTGTTACCTTGCATTTACATATATTATGCTTTTAAAACAGTATTAGAGTATATCGGGTGAGTTAGGAGTGATTTGGATTGAAAATGAAACAAATAGCATGTTTGAAGAAAGCTTGAATATGAAAAGTCAACCAAGAGTTGACTATTGAGTTAGAGTGCTCGGAACCGGATTCCGATGATTCGACTAGTTCCGGGGGATCATTTATGACTTAGGAGAACAATCGGAATTGAATTCGGAGGTCCGGTGTAGTTTTAGGCTTGAATTGGCGAAGGTTGATTTTTGGCGAAAACCGGATGGTAGGTGATATTTTGATCCGTGGGTCGGAATGGAATTCCGACAATTTCTGTAGGTTCGTTATGTGATTTTGGATGTGTCCGCAAATTTTCAGGTCATTCGGACATCGTTTGATCGGGTTTTGGATTGAATGTTAGTTTTGAAAGTTTTGAAGAAACTTAGGCTTGAATCCGTGAGTAAATGGAGATTTTGATGTTTAGTATGGTGTTTTTATGATTGGAACAAGTTCGTATCATGTTTTGGAGTACGTTGGTGGTTTTCGTTGGGGTCCCGGGGGCCTCGAGATGATTTCAGACCATCAACCGGGCATTTGGACTTGGCAAAAATCTGCAGAAAAACTGCAGGTTCTGCCCAGGCCCTTAAGCCTTCGCGTTCGCGTGACAAGTGTCGCGTTCGCGAAGGCCAAGCCTTTTTGTACATCGCGTTCGCGGGAGGGGGAGTCGCGTTCGCGTAGGGTCGTGGGTGTTGTGCTTCGCGTTCGCGGGAGGTGTATCGCGAACGCGTAGAAGAAATCCTGGGTGGCTGGAAGCTTGTACATCGCGAACGCGTGGGAGGCGTCGCGTTCGCGAAGGGTAATGGAAATTGTGCATCGCGAACGCGTGGTAAGCGACGCGAACGCGAAGAGTAAGGAGGAACTGTTCTTCGCGAACGCGTGGGAGCTCACGCGAACGCGAAGAACAAAGGTCTCTGGCAGTGAATTAAATTGCAGAACAGAGGGGTTACGGGTTTACACCCCCAAAACTCAATTTCAAGCCCTAGAGAGAAGAAAACTCGAGGAAATCACTGAGAAGTCATCGGCTATTCGTCGGAGGTAAGATTCTTGACTCAAAAACATCATTTTATGGTAGTATTAACATCAATCTTCATGAAATTGGGTTGAAATCTTGAAGAAATATGGCCTAAGTATTGAAAACGGGATTTTTGGATTTGGAAGGCCATTTGAACTCCGATTTCGATAAATTTTATATGCACGGACTCGTGGCGAGATAAGGATCGCGTTGGTGCTAATTTCGGAATTTTCCGAGCAGTGGGGCCGGGGTCGGGTTTTACCAACTTAGTGTAATTATGCGAATTTCATATAAATTGAAGTGGGTTATGATTCTTTGACCCGTATTTGATATAATTATTGTTATTTGACTAGATTCTACACACGAGGCAACGAAATTCAAAGGAAAAGGCATCGCGGACGAGTCTACGGCCGGCTAGAGGTGAGTAGTTTGTGTATATGGTAGCCCTGAGGGTTCGAAACCCCGGCTTAGCACATTGTGACGCTAATAGGGCGTGGCTCGCACACCGTGGCAGGTGCGGGATTGATTGTGACTAGGGATTGAGACTTGGTCCATCCCGGATGTGAATAATATGCTATTAGTGTTGAAAATACACTGTATTTGATATGTTTGTGGGCGGTAAGCCTTGTTTGGGGCCTTGTGCCGATCTGTAGCGTCCTTAGAGGACAATATTTATGTGATAGCTATAATTGCTTAAATCACTGATCTCAGTCCTGGAAATTGAAATCACATTTTTGAAATGTTAAGTCACCGGCTTTTACAAATTTAATAAAGTTAAAGTATTTTTCATAAATTATGAATTGAGAACTGGAATTAAGGAAAATGAACTGTTTTGTGACTTATTTGCTTATTGTGGACTGAGCATGGGATCGGGCTGCACGCCGCAGTGGTTGATATGAGGATCGGGCTGCACGCCGCAGCAGTATTGCGCTTGGGCTGTAGGAGCCCCTCCGGAGTCTGTACACACCCCTAGTGAGCGCCGTCGACGTTAAATTGGATCGGGCTACACGCCGTAGCGGTTATATGCATTGCATTGCATCTGTATTTGTTGAATTACTCTGTGGTAGCTGTATTGTATTATTCTTGCTAGTTCGTAGGAGATTCGGACTGTAGTGTAGCTTCATATTGTGGTATTTTGTGGATTTCTTACTGTCGGCTACTTATATATATTTATTAATCACTGAGTGCTTAGTACTCACCTTACTCCCTGCACCTTTTGTGTGCGGACTCGGGTACTCGGGAGCAGTAGACGGGAAATTCCGGCGGTTGCAGTGCCATATCGGGTTGCTGAGGTAGCTGCCTACGTTCGCAGAACCTAGCTTCTCCTCTCATTTCCAGTTGTTATTTTGTATTTTGGTATTCAGACTTGAGTACTTCTATATCGTACTCTCTTTTCCTGTTGGGTTTGTTAGAGGCTCTAGACTTGTGACTCCGGATCTTTGGGAGTGTCAGTACTTTTGTTCAGTATTATTATTATTGGAGTTCTTAAACTCATATATTCTTCTTGGGTTGTCCATTTGGGGACGGGTATTTTGTGATAATTAAACTGTTGGTCTGGCTGGCCTAGCTTCATTGTTGGGCGCCATCACGACCGGATTTGGGTCGTGACACGCCGCCTCCAAAAACACAAAAAACACACACACCCTCATTCTTCTAACACCCCTCATGCCGTGACACAAGAATTTCAAGTCCAAAAGACCACCAGATTTTTTCCAAGACGGAATCGAGTTCAAAAGCTTTCAAGAAAGTTCGAAGGTTCGTGTCAAGGAATAATCGAGAAATATTCAAGAAAAAATGAAGAGAAAACTGAAAAAAGAAGAACAAGGAAAAACAGAAAAAATTTCACGGAAAAAGCTAAGTTTTCTTTTATCTTCATTATGCATGTTTTCGGTTTTTTGCCTCTCTTCATCTCTTCTTGATTAATTCTGTTAATTAAGACAAAATTAAAATACATTGTGAATATGTGTCTTGCTTCCCTGTTGATAATTCGAGAATTAGTCGGAAAGAAAATGCGTTGTTTTGTAAGTCGCAATAATCGGATTAGTTTTGTGGGTTAGTTGTAGTGTAGTCGACTTTGCTATTAACTTGAATAATGGAATTAATATGTTCTTTCTAATTTTTCATTCGTCTTTTGAAATTTCTGTTAATTTCTGATTTTATTAGGAATGTTAGATTTCGTTAAATTTGTTAGTCAAGGAAGTTTTCTGATTTTTAATTTTTATTCTAATTGTTTTAACAGTTTTGGGGAATTGCTTGATTAAGCTGTTTTTAACAGTATTAATTGATTAGTGGAATTGTTTGGGCCATTGTTTAATTGTGATTAGTATTGATTAACACTTAGGATGTATTGGTTATAGCTGTTAGTTAGTGATTAAGCTTGACTAGTGAATTTGACTTTAGACTACTTTAGATTCAAGTTAGGTCGATAGTTGAAATCACACGATTCGTAGCAACCTAAGGTGTTTTACTTAATAGATTCAAAGGCGATTAGTTATTCGATTAATAAGACTCACCATCTATCAATTGTTTCCCGAGTCTTGTTAATTGAGTAATAAATCAAAAGTGGCTATGTTGGTAAGACCACCTAGGATTGGCTATTGATGCAATGTGATTCTAATTAATTGAATTAATCTGAATTTAAAGTAGTTGAAAGGGCCAATTGGCTATTTGAGCAATAGTCACTTAATTGTGGCTATTTGATAAATACAAGTCTGAAAATAGGTTAAAATGGGAGAAAATATAGAATTTGAAGTAGGTAATAAGCAGTAAAAAGCAAGGGTAAAAGGGGAATAGAAGTTGGTATAGTTGCAATAAGTTTAAAAGAAGAAAGGGTTCAATTGGAATAAGAAATGGTAAAGTTGTTATAAATATAGAGCTTTTAGGGCAATTTGGGCATAACAAAAGGTATCTTAGTGAATAATAAAAGGAAATGATGGCACAATAGGAATTCCAAGGAAATGGAATATGGTAGACTATTCTAGAAGGGATTGTAGTGTAGATTTCAAATAAAGACTTGCACAAACTTGTGCAACAAGCTAAGAATAGGAGGGTTTTTAGTGAAATAAGTTCCTCCTCTTTTGGGTCTATAAATAGGTATTTTCAGCTTAATTAAAAGGGTGGTGGAATCTGATTTTAGAGTTTGCTTTAGCATTTTTAGACATATGAACCTCAGAAAAATTCCAAAAAAAATATTTATTGAATTCCAGATCTGAAATTAATATTTCAGATTCAATTTTCTTCTTTTATACTTTCGAATACATATCAAAAAATACAAAAACAATAGTGGAATCAGTTACAAATCAGTAGAAAGCTATAATTACAGTAATTGGAGTGTGAATTCTGATTTTGAAACAACTTGAAGTGCTGAAAAATGTCTTTTGGGTTTAACCGTTGATTTCACCACTGTTACTGGTCTCCTTGCTAAAATTGAACTGCTGTTGCTGATCGTTTACTGCTGAAAATTACTGCTGAATCCTGTTGCTGAATCATTCTTGCTGTCATTGTTCATAGATCTAATGGATCTACCTTGATTTCAGGTACACATTGTATTTCAAGCTTAAATAATGAAATGAAGAAGTTGCTTCTGATACATTTGGTCATCTGTTCAGTCGAAATTGCATTTCTGTTGGATTTGTTAACTGGACATGTCACGACCCCAATCCCGGTCGTGATGGCACCCAACACAACTGCTAGGCAAGCCCGACCATTTACCTCTCATCCCGAGCATGAAGCTCAAATCAATTACCTGGATATTATTATCAATAATAAAGCTAAACTAAATAACCACCCAAAGATCTAGGGTCACGAGTCTGGAGCCTCTAAACAAGATCGGATAACAACATCTAGACCAAATACTAAAGTCTCAATAATTTATATACAAAGGAAAAATAGAATAAGAAGAGAAGCCAGGTTCTGCGAACGCCAGCAGCTACCTCAGCAACTCGGATAGATACTGATAAAAGCTGGAGTGCTCGTCTATCCCTC